>JAQIXA010000501.1:0-41603 GCA_034699045.1 Nanhermannia cf. coronata Gr-Ori-00579
AGCCCAAATATTTGCATTATTTGCACAGCACAGGGCTCTTTTAAAAATTCAGCACACAGTGAGCTATTTAAGTACAGCGAACATTTTTGGTTCGATCTCTGCTTAAGAGGGTGCTTGAGAATCCCTGATTTAGGTATGTAATTTTATATTTTAAATTTTTTGGGAAAATTACAGGTTCCAGATTGGGGTGTTTTGACTGAATTAATTGCAGACTCGAAATTTGCCAATTGGTTTCAAGCCCTTTTGAGAATTGACCCTATTAATTCACAAATAACTAAATACGTTGGTAATTGAAGCCTACATACCTTAAATAGTATCATTTATAATTTATAATGATTTAGCGAGATCAAAATCTTGTCTTTTTTGACATAATAGACTCGAATTCCAATTGTATTATATTTTTCTTTTAGCAATTGGACTAGCTTTAATTGTCGGTGTGGCCCTTTGGATCCCTATAGGCAAATTTGACAACAATTTTCTAAATTTTAAGGATTATTTTGAAAACTTTTTTTTCGGATTTTTCTACAGGAATGCTATTATTTTGGATTGTAACCACTCCCATATGAAAAAGTATAAAAGGCCATTTGGATTGTCATATAGATTTACCAAAATATTTATATTTACTAACTACCTATTACAAAATACATGTCTTGTATCAAAATAAACACTCAAAATACAAGATTAAAAGCTATAAAATGACTAATTAGCTTAATCGTTCTACTCTATGTACGTACATTTGTAAATTGCAAATGTTTTGAAAGAAATAGCACGTTATAATTATTATGCATAGTATTATGAGAAAATATTGAAAAGTAGGTCAGAAATTCTCCATATATTCAAAATTAGAAATAATCCTACAAAATTGTACTATTTGTATTGTAATATACTGGTTGTAAATGTAAATGTAAATAGGCATAAAAGATTTCGGTCACTGATTAAAATCATTTGTTTTTTATTAATACATACTTACATTACATAGTACTCTATAAGTACACATTTTGAATTTTGCTTTTTATTTCCCATATATTTCATATAGTTTTTAATAAGTTTATAAAGTAGGTACCCTACTTATTTTATTGCCATGTACTGGGTATTTTGCATGTCTCAAATACATACCAGAACTTGAATAGATATTATACCATTATTTTTACAAATACTATACTTATACGAGTAATTGAGCCAGATTGTGACTTAAATTCAAACTTCTAACTTGTTATCTGTAATACAGTGAAGTCCTCTATAAAGGAATATTGATATAATTGATGTCAAACTTTCTTCTACAAAGATCTTAATTAGCTCACTTCATTGTGTAGTTCATTATATAGAGATTTCACTGTGCAATATAGTTTCAAGATATTTTAGAAAAAAATCAGATTTTGTAGAAACTAAAATCTTATCATTAATATCAGATCATTTTATATTTTAAATACCTGTAATTTATCCCTGATTGTCAATTGAAGATTTGTATTTTTTGAAAACTTATTTTATTACAGTATTATATGCCATTAAACAGTAGATTATATGGTTTTGAATGTCTTAAATTTGCATATAATACAGCAATAAATCCAGGTTTCAGGTAGGCAAATAAACAAACAATGTATTTAGTACGTATTAAATGGGCAATAAATCTTTCACACTCGTTTCCAAATGGGCTTTTGTGTTCAAAAGTTGGGTTCAAACTTGTCTTCATTATAATTATTAGCTCGTTTACATTTTACTTAGGACATGATAACTAGACCTTAACTAGATTTAATAAGACTATTAAATATCATTCAAAATCTAAATACCTAAATAAATTTTTTTAACTAAATTCTATAAGTAGTACTCGTATACCGTTGACATATTATATTTTTTTAAATTCAAAATTTTATAAAAGTAAGTTAAAAGCTAATTTACAGAGTAGATGAGATTTTGATTCTTATTAGCTCTCATTTATTCCTACGTACTTACTTTATAAATATTGAAAAAATCAAGAATTAAAAGAATTATAAGCAATATCTGAATTAAAAATCTACAAAGAATTTGCTTAAAATAAATAATAAATGGCGTCCAAGTCTTTCAAATTTTCAAAAATTGCTTTCAAAAAAGTGCAAATTAGATATATTTTACCCATATATTATGCATTTTTTGACAAATTAATACTTCAGTATTACAAATCATACAGGCAATATTAATGCTAAAATCGAGTTTTATAGAACTGAATTGAAAGAAATACAGATTAGTGACTGCTAAAAGAATAAAATATTAGCAAAAAATTAGCAAAAATTGGCAAAAATTTATTTAAAGCTCTCTATCTAGACCATCATTTGGAAAATGCATAATAAAAGTGTATAAAATATCAAAGGAAATGATTAATATTAATTATGCAAACTAAATAAACTTTAATTGTTTCAATGTCATATTTAGAGTTCGGTGACCATAAAATGTATACTTATTTATGCAGTATAATTACATAGAAGTAAGTACTTGATTCATAACATGTCCATTTTTAGAATATGCCAGATATTTTTCTAACCTAATCCAAATACCAGATAATCAAAAGTATACATGTAGTGGAATGCACAAGCCTATAATTAAATATTTATAAAATCTAGATAATTTTATGATATCTAATCCCAAGTAATAATTCATAAACCTAATACATATTTCAATCCTGAATTTATTTGAATTTTGCAAAAAGTTGTAGGTTTTATTCATAACTCACAAGCTAAAATGTTGAACAAAAAGGCCGAAAGGATTTGAGAAATTTATATTTTTCAACACATAATTTATTAGCCACGAACTCAAATTGACTTGATTCTAAAACTCTAAAATTTTCTACTATTAGTATTATGTAGTAGAATATATCTGTACTTATGTACATATCCTAGTAGGTACTTGTCTATTTGATAAATTTCTCATAGAATTACAAATCTGTATCAAGTTTTATAAAGTTACAATTTTTTTCTTCTTCGAGTTTTAATTCTCCCCTCTGGCCCGTGTCCAAGTAGCTAGCAGTGCAGTGTAACTTTAAGAGATAAATGAACTTATTTGAGATTTTGAGACTTGGTGCAAAAAGTCTTTATAATACTCGTATAGTCGATGTTAAACAAGGCAAATTCAAAATTCAAATGACTTTACCATCTAAGGAATTAAATACTGTTTTTTTATTATGGGTGAAATGAGGGTTTATGCAAATTTCCATTCAATCCATGGTTTAAATAAGGAATTAAATCCAATGGCTTGTAAGTACATTGTAGATTTTTACACTTGTCATGTTCAGATCTTATCATGCTTATTAAACTTTTGATTTATCTCTTATGTAAAGCCAAAAATATTTGGTTTTTTTGACCAAATTTTGAAGGGAAATTCTAAATAAAATTGAGTATAAAACTAGAAAATATGGATAGAAAAGATTATATACTTACATGGACTTGGACTGGGAATTATCTATCCTAGATCTTACTTACGAAATTTTATAAGTCCACATAAGTTAGTACCCTACAATAGAGTACCTAGTTAATTAAATCTGAAACATTGTTTCCCCAAGGATTCTCAAAAAATATCAAAAATGTGAAATCAAATATCAAAAATATGAACCTAATTACTAATTAAAGAAAAATTCAAACAAAAATCTTGAATTTATGACCATATAGTTGAAATTGAAAACCAATATTTTGAAAATAAATCCCAGATTTGAGAAGTCAATTCTGAATAAAAAAAGCAGTAAATCATGTATGACAAATAATTAGTTAAAATTACTTAAGTACCTTTTTGAGTTTCGACTTTTTAATGGAGATTTACTTATATATATTAAGGATAATAGAACTTGATTCTGGTTGATTTCAAAAAGCTTCAAAACTGGACCAATTGTAAGCATATAATAAAATGAAATAGCTCAAGTATTTATTATTTATGTAAAAAGTTTCAACTGACTGTCATTTTACTACAAAGTTCAAAGAAACTTTGTAACTGGATTATTTGATCATAGTTTAAATCAAATTTATAGCGATTTCAGATCAGATCTGTTCGATTGAATATGCTTCAAGTCAAAAGTATAAGAAAAAAGTAGAACTGCACTTTTACTCTACTTTTTTTTACATTTTCTGTTATTAGTTATTATTAAAAACTTTTATACCTACATCAAGAACTTCCTATAACTATATTATACAGGATATTATATAGATAGTCTTGAGAATCATCAAAAAGTCTCAAGAAACATTCCCAAAAGAAATTGAAGTTACAAAGTTTTTTACGATACATTTACCCATTTGGTTTTTTAATTAAATTTGCATATTTCCTTCATTCAAAAGTATTGATTCTACATTACCAGACTTTTCTTAGGCCACTGTACTGTGTAATGTAATATACATTTATGCAATTTTTATTTGATTATTTATTTTTATGCAAATGCAAAGTTTTATGCATCTGCCCTGCCCTTTATTTTTTTGATTTACCTACTCATAGTCATGTAGAATTAAAGTTGAATGAAACGATCGGGTCAAAATCACGATTAATAAATTCTTATCAAATTTTATCTTTCCTGTGTATATAACCTTTGTGAATTTGAAATATAAAATGTGTAAAATAATATGATTTCTTAGAAAATGCTTACCTAAAAACTTTAAAAGGTGTGGATTTATGATCAAATTTGAACATTTGACAAAATTTCTAATCATTTTAGAGAATTAATACAAAATTACAATATTTTAGCTTTTTTTATTTTAGCTTTTTTTTAAAATTTATTTAGGTATGTACCATTTTAAATTATCTAAACTACTTTTAATAGGTATTTAACTGCATCATGCATCTGACTTTGAAGTCCTTTAATCTGCAGATAAATGCAATTAATCTAAATTCCAATTTTTGTTGAGCTATTTATAAGTGTATTTTCTATATTAGTAATCAAATCCATTTATATAAAGTTTCTTTGATCTCAATACGAGTATCTGAAAATGATTACCTATTTATTCAATTTAAAAGATGAAAGATTTTCTACTAAATTACTAACATTTATCAAAATGCTTTTTACTATAGGTATAGGTATGCTTATAGGTTATTTATTCTATTCTAGGTATTACGAGTTCTTATGATCATTATCATTGATGATTTACCATTTTTTAAATAAAACTCTAAAAAGCATATTTTCTCTAAAAGTTAATAACCCTATCTGTAGATTTGTAAATATTTGCAAATATTTTTGCATAAACTGTGGGTACTTTGTATGTATACTCTTGTAAGTAAACCACAAAAGCAATAAAAATGAAAATAAAGGATTTACTTTATCCAAAGTTCAAATCTCAAAAATTGCAAATACATACTGATAGTCCATGTACTTGTGTATATATTCACGTCTAAATGGAAAAAATACAAAATTTTCTGCGTGAAATGCATACATTTAAAGGCCTGGTAGTAAAAGCTTTATATGAAAATTGATACTTGTAGACTTGGAATAGTATTTGTACTGCAAGTACAAATTCTAAATACTTACGAGTAAATGGGCATACTTATATAAGGGGAAAGTAGCATTTGAATTCGGGCTCAGTCTCTTTCAGACTTTCGAGCATTACAAACTCGCCTGAATTTGCAAAAAAGTTACATAATACTTGCATACACATGGTCTAATCGTAAGCCTAAGTATGTGTATAAACAAATATAAAAATAATTAAAGTTACAAAAAGCTCGAAATATTGTTATTTCCCCTGATCTCTAGATCCCCCATGATCATTTCTACTCATAACTTTTTGCTACAAAATTGTAATCTTTTGAAGAACTGAAATCACAAATGGGATTTGTTTGTTCATATTATTCTGAACACATTTATGTGAAATGTGGATTTCGAAAAGTTTATTCAGATTCCAGATTAGTTTGCAAAATAATAAATATGTGGACTTGTGTTTTTTTATCTAAAAAAAGTTTTTTTTTTATTTACTTCTTCCTTTCTCAAACAGTTTATCTATTTATCCATCTACTTAGACTAGAGTAATACTGATACTAGGGGAAATGCTGAAAAGTTAAGGCAGTTTATTATAATGATACTTGTATCTGAAACTATATTTGTGAAATATTCAAAAATATTAATATCATAGGAAGATTTTTGTGTCATCGACCGAAAAATCTTCAAGTTTTCAAGTCAAAAGAGATTTCACTGAGGAAATTTTACGGCTTTATTTAAAACACTTTTTATGGAAATTTCCAAGTTTTTTTTTGCAAAAAAAGCCTTAGATCGGTATAAATATCAGTATAAAACAATGTTGACAGTTTCAGTACAAGTTTCTACTATAAAGTTAAAGTGCATCGAAATATCAACTTTGAATTTCAAGCCTTATTTATTATCTAGGAAAGTAGGCCCAACACTTTTTTAATGGACTTGGCCATTTTTAAGGGCCAAGAAATTCGGATTTTTTTCGGGGAAAACCTTTTAAAATAAAATATGCTTTTCCCAACCAGTAGTATCAGATCTAAAGCGTACTTCCGTATAAATTAAAAGCCACTTATCTAGTAGGCTACAGTATCTTCATAGTAAGTAGGGTACTATTAGGTACTATTAGGTACTTTTTAATTTACAACAGAGTGCCTATTAGATTTTAGTGGAAAAGTTGTAAAAAAAATCGTAGAAAAATGGCAGAAAACCCTAAAAAGGGGAAGTTACTCAAAGGTACTTTTAGTTCTTTCGAATTTGCTGAACTTCAAGATCCTCAAAATCAAAGTCATACTGGTGGTAAAAGAAAATTATATTCGATTGGTCGAAATCTCTCGCAAAGTTCAACCGATCTACTAGTTCATAAAGATTCGGGATTTTCAGGCTCAAATTCTAGTTCTAGACCTCAATCACTGGCCAGGTGTGAGTCATTAAAATTACAAGGAGAAAAAGTCATGGAGAAAAGACCTAGTACTGCAAGTACTTGTGAGGAAGTCAAAGTGTCTCAAGATAACGTTTTTATGGACATTTGTGATGATGATTTTAGTACAATTTCTGGCCTACCTAGTGGACTTGTGGATGCTGAAGGATCCTACTTGGGTGACCCACTTGACCTGCATTTTGGACTGGAAGATGAAATCTCGGATAATTTACCACCTTTACCTTCAATACACCATTCTAGGTATGGGAATCCTAGAAGAAAAAATCCAATTTTTCCAAACACACGAGGACCAAAGTTACCTGGATATTGTATACATGGACATCCACCTGTTATTAGAGGTAAAAAAAATACAATATAAGGCTAGATACTCGATCTAAAGATTGTTTTTGATATTTTGTAGACAATTCAGCCAATTCAAATATGAGCAATACTATTACACAACACTACTATCCAGAATCTGGTTGGGGTTATGTAATCCTAGTTTTAGCTGTGATTAGTCATGCACTTCTACTCGGATTTCATCTATCATCTGGAATATTTTTGCTAAAAATTTATCAACGATTTGGTCCACGCTTAGAGGATATACAAGATAATTATGAGAGTTTGACCGAATTATCCGAATTGAGACTGGATGGAGGTAAATACACTTGCTTTTTATAGAATTTCAAAAAGAATTTGGACAAAAAATTGAGAATTTGTATAGATTTTGAAAAAATCAATTATGTATCAATAAAAGTTTTAAATTGGGTTAGATTTAGGTTTCTATTTAACTAATCAATAGGGTTTGATACATTTAAATATTTACATGTATTTTATCTGATTAGGACTTTAGGTAAGAGACTCCAAAATTAAATTTTCAATACCTTATAACGAGTTTACAATAGTAGGTACATAAGTGCGGCAAAATTTAAAAAAAGCATAAGGTAATTAGTTAATTATACCTACTCGTATTTTAAAAACAATTATTAGTATAGATACATATAAGGTACATAGTATAGATACTGTACTATACATACTATTACATACTATTACTATTGATATATTATCATAAATAACACTAATTATTAAGTAGGTACATTCAAAAATGTTTGGTTGGAGGAGGAGGTAATTGAAATCAATAAAAGAAGTTGAGCACTTTTTTAAATAACTCTTTTGAATGAGAAAATGACCAATTGATGAAATCTAAAACATTCCAAAATCCAGTGTCAAGGAAGATCCAAACTGCTTTAAATTTAGATTGGATTAGCGAAGACAATGACACTTCCATAGTTGTTTTAGTCCTTGACCTGTCATCTCTTGTTGATGGTGACGGTGTAGGTGGTGAGATCTTTCTAGTTCTGCAAAGCCTGCCGTCCATAAGACCTTTATAAGCTTTAAAAAATTTAAAATTAAAAAAAAATCATCAATTTTCTACTATGATTTAATGAACTACTATATTTACGATTAGTTAATTATTAATTGTATGAAAAAGTACAAAGGTGAGTAGAGTAAGGGTTCACACAATGAGTCCCTATAGGTTTGTATCATGTGATTCGATTCGATATAAAAATTTTACCTTCAGTAACAGCTATGAAATATTCCGTTGAATCCTGTTGACCTTTCCATTTATCTGGATGGTATTTAATAGCCATTTTGTTATAAGCATTTTTAATTTCAGAACAGAATGGATCATTTTTTAACCCGAGCTCCAGTAAATGAAGATAAAAATAGCGTTGAATAAGATACTCCCTTAATTCATGTTCATTACTATTGACTAAACTTACTTTACTATAATTGATTATTATAATAAATAAATAAAATAATTTTACATCCATTTTATAACAAAAAACACTATTTTGCAATTGAAGCTTACAATTAGTAGTAGATTGGGATAATTTTGAGATCAACTCGATTTTACAATTTGTGCACAATTTGAAGGGTCTCATAATATGTAGGTAGGTATGTACGTATGTACATGCATTGAAAAAGTATAGAATTTGAAAATTCTATAGAACCCATTTTTTGAAATTGCATATCACAATCTTGCGTAAAATCTTGATTGCATTTTGTCTGGTGTTCGATAAAAGTTAAACCATGTTCTTATTTAAATGTAAATCGAATCGATACAAGTAATTCAGATTCCAAATTACATAGTACGTATTTGAAACGATTATTTGAACCTGATTTCAATACCTCTGATTCTTCTATTCAAGCCTATATATAATAATATATATGTAATAGTACCAATATATGCAGATACTTGTACTTGTACCTAAAGTATAGTATGATAGCAAAAATATACCAATTATAAGTTATCTAGATAAGATTTGAGCAAATAATAGGGGTTAGGAATTTATCTCAAGATCAAATCTCGATAGGATAAGTACTCTGTATTTAATATCTCAATTTTTTACCCTATAGGTACCTATTATAAGTACAACCTTTTATGTAAAATCAAATCAAATTTTTTATCTCACATAATCACAGTGCCTAAGTACATATCTAGGTATATTACTGACATTTATATTTACGCTTTGGTTATGATATGATAGCTTATATTTATTAGAAATAAGTAAGTTTTTAATCCTAAATTTTGGCTTTTAAGCCTTTTTGAATAATACAAGTTCAATTAGATTACATATCATTTAAAATTTAAAATGTCTCATAGCTAATTTTGTGATTGAAGTTCTATAATTGTTCAAAACTGAGATTTCTAAAGGATTACAGGAATAGTATCAGAAACTGTAAAATCTCAAATTTTTTTAGTCAATAAGGCCTTTATTTGTTCAATTCATCTTATAGGGATTAGGGATTATGTATCGAATTTTAAAATTTTATCAATATTTTTTTGAAAATGCAAAAGACTTTATAGGTAAACTTTCTGATAATTCGAATAAAATTAAGAATTCGAGTTGAGATTTACAAAATTCTTTTATGAATTGAAAGTCAGCATGAGGTCCATTTTGAAGTTTTCTTGAAGTTTTTCAAACTTGAAAATTTCATATGTGATTAGATTGCCTTACTAAACACAGTATCACACTATAACGAATAGACTTCAGCCTTTGCGCCTTTTTAAGCATTTCTATGAATGAATAAAATTTAAATTGGTAAAAAAAAACCCCAATCGAATGTCAGTCAATTATAAAATTTCTTGACTGACTTTTGTCTTAAATTGTGTATTATGTATGGTTCCCTCCCTTCATTGGATTTATAATCAAAATCAAAAATTAAAATAAAAGAATTGAAAAAAAAAACTTTTTGTTTCAAATTATTCTTTTGTCTGTCTAGTCAAGTGGGTAGTAAATTCAATTCAATGTGAAATTCAAAGAGTGGTTTTCAATATTTTAAACCTTCGCTTTCAAGTCTTAAGGCTTGGACTTTGTGGATCTGCCAAATATTTTTTAATAAATAAATACCACAAGAAATATCAATAAGTATGAAAATGGGTTTGGTTTTTGGTTGAATTTAATCCTGTATTATAGGTAAGGTATAAGTACTTGAATTGAATTTAAATATCTAATTTCATAAGTATTTGCAAGAATCTTAGGTTTTCGTAAATTAAATCTTATAATGAAGTTTAAAATACGTAGGATAACAAATGAAATTTAGATAATCGCTGTTTTTAAGAAAGAAATGACTTCCATTAATTGATTTTTAGTTCTAAAATCTTTTTTTAAATCCCAAAATTCATCTAGTTTTGAGATATTTTGCAAAATAATTCCTTATTTTGATATCATGTACATAGCTAAGTACAGATATTTACTTGCCCTGATTTACTTCTTATCTAATTGAAGACCTCTATAAAGATATGGTACTTAAATATACTCTTTTGGTTTGCAAACAAAAGTATTTATTTCTAAAATTGACCAGAAAAACGTGACTTGGCTGGGCAAATAATGTTTTTTTGAAAAATTGTTTGAAAAAAATGCAGTTCGGATTTCAGTATTTTCGGCTTGTTTTTAAATATTACTTTTACTTAAAAGTTTATTATAAGGTAGTAGGAATCTGTAGTTTGTATTAGATACATTTTTCTAAAATAAATTGACATTAATGTGAGCGGAATCGATGTTATCTGAAAGATATACCCGTACACTACACTTAATGGCACTTTCTTAAAATCCCACTAGTATTAATTTACAAGTTGACAAATGTTCAAAATACCCATTTAGAAAAGTATACTTAAATTTTATACCTACTACAGATATACTGCCTAGCCTACCTAATATTTATAAAGCATGTATCAGTAGGTTCAAGTTAAAATAGAATGATAGTTTGCAAAAAAGTTTTTGACTTGGCAAAAGAATTTTATAACTTTATTTACATGGAAAAAAACTTCAAATTAAGAACCATCGAAAAAAATAAAAATATAAAACTGATGGATTCAAGCCTCACTAGGTTTAAATGACACATGATTTTGAGCTCGCATTGCTTCATTTATCAACTCTTACAAGAAGTCAAGCTTAATTTTCGTCAATTTTGACTAAATATTTTATAATCAAGAATTTTGTCGCAGTTTTTTATAGGTAGAATAGAGAATTTTCTAAAAATTTTGTAGCTTTTTGGAATATAAAAATTAGTATGGTACATACTTTATAGAAATCTCATATGGATTTTAAAATTATATTTTGAGCATTTGACTCGGTTTCTTCTCATTTGAAAAGAAAAAAAATGGACTGAAAGTGACAATCAGAATAGAATTTTTTATACTACTGGTGTCTTTAGGTTCGGTTTAGTTTAAATGAATCAAAGCCAAAAAAAATTCAAATTTAACTATCTATTTATACGACTTATTATATTACATTTTTAAATTAATTTTATGCCTTCAAATTTATTCTTCTTACCGAAGATTTAATAACTTATAATAAAATGCAAAGTTTTTCAAGTCAATTTTTTTTACTCCACTTGTTTCAAAGATCCCACTCTGTTTCCGGGTCTCATAAGTTTTCAAACTCAAACAGAAACAAAAAATTTAAGACAAATCGTAAAATACGGATATATGAATATCTGGGAAAAAATCGAACACTTTTAAGCTAAAAAGCATTTATACATTATTTTAGTGATTCAAAGGTCAATTTGCGTGCGTTTTTGAACTTTTTATAGACATATTTTGAAAAATATGCGTTTTTATTGAGAATTTTGAATATTTTTTGTAAAATTTTGAATCATTTTTAATAAATTGTTCCAATACAGACAGATATATATCCGATTATAACTAAACCATCCATATTTGATAATTTTTTCTTACAATTTGTATTCTGAACACGTAGGTTCGATTTATTTACCAAGTTTTTTATCTGGATTATTAAATGAACATTTAATAAATTGGTCCGATTTCATATTTGCGAATTCAGAAGGGCAATTAATAACTCTGTATAAGTAATGAGTTGAAGAATTATAAATTAAAATCAGTAGTTCTGTAGTCATTTGGCTTCAATTCATTTCTACAATACCAGTATCCTACTTAGGTAGGGTACCCTACTATAAGTACAAATGAAGTGAATTTTTTTTGTAAATTTTAGGTACTCTGGTATGGTTTTTGGGTCGGACAAAAGAATTTAAATTTATAGCCCAATATTTTTTGTGCCAGGGAGCTAATTAGGCTCGGTCTGAGTGATTTAATGAAGTTTTATTTTTTATGTACCTACTTACTTATACCATAGGTACTTTTACTACTGTACTGTGGCTCTTGTTAATTTAATTGTTTGTTTATTTTTTATATTTTTTTGTAGCGTGGCTCATTGGCTTCTCGATTGGGATCTCTTATCTACTGTCACCATTTTGGATATGCATTTGTAGGAGGAAAAGTACGAGACTTTCAGCCGTTTTTGGAGGTCTTATAACTGCTCTGGGATGCCTCTTTTCTTCGTTTTCTACTCAATTTCATCAACTCTTTTTATCATATGGAATATTTATGGGTGAGTTGATGTTATTTAACAAGCTTCAGATAAGAATTTTTTAAATTTTGGCCTTTAAAAACCTTAAGAATTAGTCAGGAAATCAACTTATTATCGGTCTTTTATGCTATACATATGTTAGAAAAAAATGAAAGATTTCAAAGCTGAATGCGAGAATATTAGTATATTAGTATAGCAGCTAATGTGACTAAAAGGTTAAATATTTGATTCCTGGATTCATATGCTCGAACATGTATCGTATCAGCTCTTAATAACATATTTTGGCATCATTCTGGTTTTAACAAGTATCTGGTTTTGCAGAGCTAAATATGATTATAACCCAACTAAGGGTTTCAAAGATTCAAATTCAAAGTGCTAGGTGGTGTATAATTATTTTTTATAATTTTAAATTATAAAAATTTTATAATTTTAAATCAGGTATTGGAATCGGATTAACTCGAGATGCTTCAGCACTAATGGTAGGCCAATATTTCAAAAGAAAAAGGGACCTGGTTGAAATTGCACTTGTTTCCGCTGGAGGACTTGGCATCATTTTCATGTCTGCAAGTTTACATTTTTCCATGAGGTAACTTTTAAACAAAAATGTGATATAAAATAAATTTGGGCATTTTTACAGCTATTTTGGATGGAGATTAGGATTACAGATTTGTACATTAGCTCTATTTGTCACTTTTTTCCTTGGATCTTGCTACCGATCAGGTGGTTTGAATTAATACTTAGAAATTATTAATTAGTGATATTCTTCTCTCAATTTTCAATTTGATGTTCTGATTTCTGTCTATTGTGATATCTAGGATTTCAAAATTAAAATTTGAGATTACTAAATTCTTATGTATTTTACAGCTTCACTTTACCATCCCCAAAGAAGAGCCATCCTGCATCTAAAGAGTCAAAAGCGGAAGGTAAGGTCATTCCATTCAGCTCTGAAAAGTTATATTATGGCTTTAATTCTACAAATACCAAAATTATAGCTATAAATATGGTTTTTCAGAGCTTAATTACATTAATTGGTTATGGATAATTATAGAGATTGTTTTCAATCATCTAATTCATATCAATTTTGCAGATTAAAGAACGAGAAAAACGCGAAAGACACACTTCAAGTTTCGAGTTCGATTCCCTTCGGAGTAAAACACTGAGAATTATTTTGCTTTCAACTTTTTGCATCTCATTTGGATTGTATAATCCATTATATCATATGGTAATACTTTAATAAATCAGTAAAATCGATCTAAACTAATACTTACTAAAAAATATACCTACTTATCTGTACGAATTTGCAGGGTAAAGAAACTTTTTTCATCAAGTTTTTTATGTATATTTTACTAGGCGAGTGAATGCTGGCTAGAGGAGAATATTGCAGAATTTTCGCTCGTACTTTTGTACATTTATTTGGGCTGTGCTTGGATTTTCGGATCTTGCCTTTGTGGAGCTCTACTTTTACAGAAAAGTCAAGAATGTCGAATTTCAAAACAATATTTATGTCAAGTAAGTATATTTATAAAGTAAATTTTATCAAAAATTGCCCAAATACCAAAATATTATTTTCCTAAATCGATCTTTGAATTTTTTGATCGAAAATTACAAATTTCTCGAGATTTTAAACTTATCTGTATGCTAATTTTTTATATACCTACCAATATCAATGCTTATATAATGTATCCGTATATGTAAAGGCTTAGTACCCTACATTCATATTTAGGTACTTATAACATCCTCTTTACCTTAAAAATTATTTTTAAAGGAATTGAAAGTAAAATATTGATAAAATATATTAAAAGTGCTGATTGCTATTACAGTGAATAATGATCGAATTTTAGGTTTTGTAACTAATTTGATTTTGATCTGAATTTTCCAGGTTGCAAGTATACTATGTGCAATCACCATTTTTATACTACCAACAATAAGAGATTATACAGGTCGTGTGATATTCGTCTGGGTTTATGGATTTGCACTGGGTGGATATAGTTATTCGGTAATCAGTAATTAATTTACAATATATTTAATAAATTGATTTTGAATTTTTTTTAAAAGCTTAAAGTCTACACTTATGAGCGAGTTCGAGCTCGGCATTTCCCCTGGGCCTGGGGATATATAAATGGATCTCAAGCAATTCCAATTTTTCTAGGAATTCTTATGACTGGTATTTACAATATTTTTAACTGTTTTTTTAAGAAATTAATTATATCATTTATTACAGATTACATGAACCAGTACATAAGTTTAAAATGCGGTTATTACATAAGTGCTATCTTCGTCCTGGGAGGATCTCTTTTGATTTTCCTTATTGATGTGAGGAAACGAAAACTTTCAAGAAAGAAAACAATCGATAGTTCGCTTCATTCTTAAATCTCTAAATCTTCAAGTCATAAAAGATCTCAGATTCTATTTTTAATCCTAAATTTAATGGTTGAACTTTGGATTAATTTAAAAATAATTATGTAGGTCAGTAAACCTGTGTTTATTCAAATTAAATTTAAAAATAATTGTAAATAGTATTTTGAATATAACCTTAAATGTACTAGTAGCATACATACAGTAAGTAGTAAGTACTGTGTAATTAAAACAAAGAATCTTTTTTACATTTTTTGGCAATTTTCCTAAAAATTTCTTAAAGTCTATTACATTATCTCCTTTGTTTATTCAACCAAAAAAATGGCAAATGTTTGGCCAATTCAGATTGAGATAACATTTAAGTATGAGAGCAAATAAAAACCTTTTTAGATTTGATAAAATTGGCTTTAAAAAGTGCTCACTTTATTTGTTAAAATAGCCAATAAATTGGCACACACAAAGTTGGGGTTTTATCACACTTTATAAAATAGCTTTTCTTGTACTTGTACCTAATAATTATGGTAGGTCAGTAGAAAAGGGGTCTATAAAATAAGAGTTAGACTAAAAATTTGAAAATTTTGACCTAAATTCAATACGGTATTTTACAATTTACGCCTATAAACTTTCAAATTCGAATTTTTCTAAAATTTACAATTAGTTTAGGTTAAAAAATCTTGAAATTAGAAAACTTTCTGAGACCCCTTTTATAACTAAGCCATGAAGTGTTGAAATCATCTATCTTTTTGAAAAATCTTCAAAAATTTCTCCCCTTTATAAGCAGATATATTAGGTGCTATTAGGGTTTGATTTATAGGAAAACTCTTGAGGCTAAATGGCCATATTATATTTTGAGAGATAAAAGATAATGTAACGATTTTTGTGACTTTTTTTCTGTAAAAAATGAGATAAAGTGGGTTAATATTTCATTTACTTAATATATCGAAGATTCTCAAATTTCTTTTGAGCTTCTGTAATTTCTCTTTTATAAAATTGCATTTTCAAAAAAATAAAAAAAGCAATTTCCGGCTCATAAGATTTATCAAGAAATTGCAATTTATGTAGTCTTTATAGTGCTATAAATACATGTAACATACATAAGTAAAGTATTTATTTCTACTTTAATGTTCCATAAAAATAAATCGGTTTATAATTTCCATTCTATTTTTAATTCCCAATTTCCTCATTATTTGAAACTGCTATAAAGTCATATGTAGTAAGTACATCTGTAAGTATATTTAAAAGATAATAAAAAATTAGTTTCAGTTGAAAGACCCCGAGAAATGCACTTATAATCTCAAGATAGTGGAAAAAAGAAAACAAAATGTAGACAATTATGATGATAATAATGTATATTTGTACTCACAGCTGGAGACTTTTAGTTTCAAATTCCAAAACAAATCTTAAAAATAGGGTCAAAAAATTCATTAAAATTTAGGAATTCTCAATATTCGTAATTTAGGCTCATTTTATAGATATTTTGGACTGTAAAAACTATTAGTTACTCTAAAATTTCAATTTAAAACTGAATTATTGTAAATTAAAAATTTGTTCTTTTATCAGCTAATTAAAATAATTATGAATTCGGTTCCAACTTCGTCATCAACATTGTCATCAACTTTGTCAGAGGGTTCAACACATCATGTCACAACAGAAAGTATTGGAAATCACACAGCTGGACCTCTATGTTGTTGTAATACCCACCAAATCGAAACTTTTGTTGTAATCGGGGTAAAATTTCAAAAAATCTCGGATTTCATATAGGAAATAAGTATAAACTGCAATGACATTTTATATTTTTTTTAGCTAACTGCAATTGTAGCAGCAATACTTTGGCGATGTGTTGTCTTTGCCCCTATTAAATTAGTAGCCGTGTTTTTGCATGAGTTTTCACATGCTTCAGGTTCACTTAATTAAAAAAACGATGACTTTTTCAAACTTTTTTAAAAATATTAGCAACTTGGATTACCTGTGGTAAAGTAACAGGCATAGAGGTATGTCCTGGATTTATGTTAAAAGATAAAAAAAATGGTGCTTTTTTATTCATTTTTTAAGGTCAACGAAAATTTTGGCGGTGTCACGAAAAGTGTAGGTGGGGTAAGGTGTTGTGTTTTATCAGCAGGATATACAGGTACATAATAGAGTGTTCTGTATACATGTATACTAAATTAAATTAAAATTTCATGATTGAAAATGTCCTGAAAATTGTCCAAAATTTTAAAAATCTTTAGGATCTGTATTTTGGGGCAGTTTTTTCATTCTTTTATCATGGGATTATATTCCTACAAGAGTTGCAGGTCTCATAAATATAAAAAGATTTTTCATTTTTTATGAAAAATACGATTGAATTTTATCAAAACTTTTATTTTTCAAAAATTCCAGCCGTTGTATTCATGCTAGCTTGTGTGGCTACAATATTTATACTGAGAATTCAGGTATTTTATAAAAAATCTAAAATTTCCAAAAATTTCTTTTCTAAAAATTTTGTTCAATAGCAAAAGGAAGTGTGTGGTTGTAAATGCTGTTACGGTATGATATTTAGAATATTGATTCTTGTCATGGCTATGATTCCAGCTGGATTTTGGGTTCTTGAAGAATTCGTCAAAATGAATGTATTACATACCATTAGATATTTTGTCTAGATCCAATTTTTTAAATTTTGCCTTTTTAACTTTTTCAATCAAAGGTCAGACCCTTAAGCTGGTGTATGCTTTTGTTTGGAACCGTTTGTACTCTTCATGCACTTTATGACTGCCTACATGATGTTTTATTTAAGAAAATGGATGATCCAAATAACAAATCTGATGCTGTAATGTTTGCTGAAGAAATTTGTGGGACAGCAAGATGCTGGGGATTAATTTGGTCGTTAATTTCTGTATGTATAATTCTGGTCGTTTTATTTGGAATTATTGTTCTGACAGGAAAATGTTATAAGCATTGAAAAAGCCCACAAAAATGAAAATCTCATTGTTTTATGTACAAATTTAAAAGTGAATAAATTAAAATTTAAAGTGAATAATGTAAAGCAAGATTATACAAATTCATCTGGTGATGCTTTTTTCAAAATTTCCAACTCATTTATAACAGAATCAAGTAGCTCTTCAGCCCTCTCATAATTTGGCATTATTTTTCTATCTGCTCCACCAACAATCTGCATTAAATGAAATGATAAAATCAAAAATCAAAATTATTTTTAAAATCTTACGTTAAAATGTGCATTGTAGGATATCGTTGTAAATCCAAGTGCTAAATAACAAATTAATATTATTGGTTAACAAATTTTTAAATTTTTCATACCTAAATTTCCAGGTAGGAGACCACAAGCAAACATAATATCAGTGGCAGGAAATCCAAATAAATATCCATGATATTTTGAGCCAGGCATGCTGGTCACAGCACATGTTAAAAGTGTATTTCGAACAAATTGTTTTATCATAAATGGAAATAGACCTCCAACCAATTTCATAAAAATGAACATGACTCCTGGAAAAGTTGATTTTTTGATTTTTTCAATAGAATTGTGGATTATTTGAAGCCTTTGAACAGGTTCTGAAATCCCAACTGGGAGTTCTATTAGGCCTAATGTCATATGCTGAAACATAAAAAAAATTTCAAAAAATGTAAACTTTAGATAATTTTTAAATTGTTACATTTCTTAGTTTATCAGGATGACCTGGAACTGGAATCGGAATAAAGGCATGCACAATTTTGGGTACTTTTACACCAGAACTGATCATAAATTCTCTAATTGCAGCTGTACAAGCTGAAAAAAGTACAGAAGTAACGCCAACATTATGTCGATATTTTATCTCTTTTAGGTAGTCCATGGGAATCCGGTCTCGAAATGAACCCATTACTTCTTTAGTCATTTGGTTTTCAGGAAATCTCCAATCGTTTACATCGTACGAGTCCAAAATTGTTGGAAAAAATTCGACTAATGCCTTAGCTATTAAAATTAAAATTTTTTAAGTTCATGTAAAAAATACATAGGTACTTCAAAATTACAAGCAAAACAGCAACTTTTCCAAAATATTTTGAATAATGAAGGTTTAGGCTTGTCCTTATACAAGTGTTCGATTAGGACGTCTTCAGGTTTTTTTTCTAAAATTTCGGCAAGAATTTTGGCGATTGAAAAACCGTCGCAGCTAAAATCAAATTAAAAAGATTCATTCAATTAAAATGCCATACTAAAACTTCAATGTGACTTTAAAACATTATTTATACAGAGGGATACTTTATAAAGGAACTGGTTTATACTGTACATGTACTTTGTATAATCTAAAATCTGCTAATTTTAAGTAGTAATTTACTTACATTGAATGATGAATAACCCATAAAATAATGGTCCTAGGTTCGGATTTTTCTCCATTTTTCAAAGTGGCCACATAATTTCTTACAATCCTAATAAGCCAGGGAGATTTACCTACAGGATGTGTATGTTTAACTAGTCCAATGACAATTTCCCTAAGATCCTTTTCTTCAAGCTCTTCTTTACCAAAATATTTCGGATTACTGTAATCCTTAATATGTTCTTCAATCCGAAAATTTTTCTCTGGGTGCCAAAAGAAAAATCCACCAAATTTTGTAATATATTGTCTCAACTCAGCCCTCCTTAATTCTCCAGTTTGGTCGTTTCTTGAAAGAACTACTTTGTCCATGAAATGCTTCCGATATTTTTCCAGGTCAATGTGGCCCTCGATCTGCATTCCTACCATTAAATTGATGTTTGGACCATCGTGTATCTGGTCAATTGCTGAAAGTGAGGATCTAGTAGTTAACATTTTCCCCAGCTCTGGACGAAAATAATGTGCCGATTTGAATACTACAAATCGATATAAATATATCGGAGATAGGGCTAGGAAAAATAAAGGTGCACCTATATTCAAAATTATTGTCAAAATTGAAATCAATATGATCTTCAGAAATCTGCAAAATCCCATTTTGAACAAATTTTGAAAATATTTTGAAATACGATTTTGAAAAGTCAAAACAAATAAATAGACTAAAGACAATTTAGTTACAAACACAAGTAGTTTGTATACATGAGATATTATGTATCAATATTAGTATAGCAATTTACTGTGGGAAATTTTATGTAGATTTTATGATAAAGTAATTATACACTTACGATGTTTACTATTTTTTTTTAAATAAAATAATAGTGATCAACTTTTGTTTGTATACTTGATGTAACCTTATATGACAGTAGTAACTAGTGATTATGAGGTCAATTTAGGTAAATTAATTTTTTAAGACATATTTTTTAACATTTCCGATCTATTTAATTGATATACAGATAAATAATGCAAAATTGTATAAAATGTAAAAATGTAATGGCTATTTAGTAATTTTAAAGTAATTTTTGTCAAAAAACAACTTCCTCTGATAATCTCACTTTTGAACTCGGACATATGTGTACTTTCTTGGCAAATGCTTGGAAGCATTCCAAAACCTGAAAAATTTTGAAAATAACTAGTCAAGTCTAACAGGTAAATCATAACCTAGCTGTGTAATTATATTGTACTTACATAATCAATATCCATTTTTGAAGTCATTGCATTCATACAGCATCTAAAATTTTGAAAAAATGGTCAAATTTTTAAATATTTAAAAAATGTTACTTGCCTGACACGACCTTCAAGAATTGGGGTGGCTGAATAAGCAAAAAAAAAGTTACTATCAATTGATATGCTAATTTTTATACATATGTACCTGGATAACCCACACAGCAAATGCAAATACCCTTGTTCTTCATATAGTAGATTAAATAGGGCAAAATTCCTAAATTATAAAAATTTTGATAATATCTAGGTACCTTTTTACAATTAGGTATAGAAAAGCCATATAATTATGATAATTACCAAACGGTATAAGAATAGCAACTACGGCTGAACAATCATCACCATAAACTACAAATTCAAATTTTTAGAAACATTTTTACAGAATTTTTTATTAAAATCAAACCTATAAATCCCATTTTTTTCAAGGACTTTCTGAAATATTTGGAAATTCTGCAAAGATTCAGAACTCTTTGTGGAATGGTTGGATCAGTCATGAGTAAATTGGCATTTTCTCGAATAAAACTGGTGACTGGGATGGGCATAGAAGTACCATACAAGTGGGCAATTGACCTTTTGGTCAAGTGGTCTATTAACACTTTAGAACCGCCAATGTACCCACCTGATGCACCAAAACTTTTCGCCAAAGTGGCCATCATTATGTCGATGTCTCGAGGATTTATTTTAAAATATTCGGTGATACCCCGACCTCTGGTTCCCAGACATCCGATCTAATTTAGCAAAAATTTACAAAAATTGATTCGAGTAGGGTTAGGTATTAGGTAGTCCTATATTTCAGATTATAAATTACATATTACCGAATGGGCTTCATCAAGATAAATGTATGCTCCATATTTCTTTTTGATTCGGACTAATTCAGGTAAATTACAAATAGTTCCTGTAAAACAAAAATTTTAGGCCAAGTTTTGCAAAAAAAATTAAAATTTTGGGCTCAAGTAGGGTACATACCATGCATACTATAGACGCCTTCGACAATTATGAAGATTTTACTTATCAGCATGCCCGAAATTATACTTTCTCGAAGCTTTTGCTCAAGATCGATCATATCTAGAAAAATATTAACTCATTTTTTCGGAAATTTTGCAATTTTATTCAGGTCAGGTATATTGAAATAAAAATAGGATTTAAAATATCTACAAAATTAGACAACTATTCAAGTTTGAAGATTTACCATTATGCATGAAAGATACAATATTAGCACCAGAAATCCGCAATCCAGAAATGATCTAAAATTTAATTATAAATTCAAAAAAATAAAATAAAATATACGAGAATTCACCGAAGCATGGTTGAACTCATCGCTTAAAACAAGGCAGTTCTTATCCATAATTGATGGAATATTTAGAGAATTTGTTGCAAATCCCATTCCAAAAGTTAGAACTTTTTCAACACCTAAGAATTCTGCTAGGGATTCTTCCAGTTGCTGGTGAACGAGTGAAGTACCTAAAAAATAAATCTAATTATAAATAATCTTATCTAATTAGACGACATATTAAATTCTTACTCCGTAATTTCAAAAATCTCTAAAATATATTTTAAACTTGCCTAATTCTGAACGAGGTGAGCAAAGTCCTACCCCAAAATCTCGAATATCTTGAAAAACTTTTGGCAAAGTTGGTGAATTCGTTTCTGACAGATTTAAATAATTGAAAGATCCCAAATTATAACATTCTCGAGTTTGATCTGTAAGTCTTGAAAAAATTATGAAAAAATTTAAAAATGTTTTTAAAAATTCTGAGAGAAATTTTAAGAATTCCAAATTTACTTGATACTCCATCCATTATTTTTCGATTCTCGTTCAATAATAGTGACTTTAGGTCCAGGTGGGGATTTAATTGGTGTATTTAAAGCAAACCAAGCTCGGCCAGCTATATGTTCTTTGTATAGATTGAACCAAAGATCGTATAGCTTGACATAACCCTAAAAATTTCAAGATTTTACAAAAATATTCTTATAGGCTTAGTAATTACCTTTCGATTCTTTTCATGTCTCACTCGAATTCTTAAAATTTCATTCACAAATCCTATAAAACATAAATTTTAGGTAAAGTTTTCAAAAATTCTCAAAATTTTGGGTCTTTGTATAGGTATACCAGCAACAAGTCCAAGAACAATTGTACAAAATGTCATAAATAATATAAAAAATGGAATGGGTTCTTTGATGGGATTCTTCGGCATTTTTCGATATTTTGAACAAAAAACTCAGCAGATTTTCTAGAATTTTTCTAATTTGCAAAAGTTGATAATTGGTAAAAATGCTATAAAATTTATATAATCAAAATGGATTGGGTTGGGATTTCTATTTACATTTCAATTCTTAATTTGTCATATAGTACCTACCCTTAAAATAATGGTAATTCCCACACACACGTAAGTAGGGTTTGAGACCTTTCAAAACTTTAGATAATTATAATATCTATACATACAATGTTTTGATAGAAATATTAATTAATTTAATTACAGCTTAAATCCAATCCGGGTTACCTTAAAATGACTGATATTTCTCACCAAATGGTTAATTAAGCAAGTAGGTGGAGATCAAAATAATCTAGTATTATGCAAATTGTATTCATGTCATGTCATTGTTTTATGTACCTAAGTATATGAGTATCAGTAAAATAGATAGATACAAGTTCATCAAGTACAAAATACTTTATACAATTAATTTCTAATTAAATTGCTAAATAATCTGAAATAATCCTTGAATAAGAGGTTCTTAATAAGTAGGGTGCCTACATAATTTTGATAGTACCCTTCTACAGATACATATCTCAATAATATCGTAGGTAGGTAAAGATACTAGGGAATTCTGATTCTGTCTAGTAAGTTGAATTTTACAATTATTAAAAGCTCAATTTCTAGACGATTCTAATTTAATTTGGCTAATTGATTCAATTAAATTGAAGCACTTTATGTAGGCAGCACTTAATGAAATTATGATCACCTTACACTTGAAATTTCCACTATATATAGGGACATTACAAGCACAAAATTGTCATTTAGATTTCAGATTTTGATCATTTTGCAAATTTCCCAGTAGGTACTCTACATTCTACATACAGAAACTTTTCAAAAAATTTGAAAATGCAGAAAATATTTCTAGTTCTTGTCTTATTTCAACTATACTGCATAATTGGGGCTCAGGTAAGTTCAGATTTTATAAAATTAAGAACTTTATTGATATTTCGAAATTTTTGCAATTTTTTAGATAACTTTTTCACGAGAATGGAAAAGTGGGAAAAGAAGTCCCTCGCCGAGACTTATGAACAATTTGCAAGAAGTTGGCGAATGCTGTTTGAGTCAATCACTATCTCCAGTAATTGACCTTTTGCTTGAGGTAAATTTATATTGATTTTTAATAAATTCTACAACTTTAATGCACCTATCCATATACCTAACTTATTTTTTTTTATAATTTTAAAGGTTGAGCAAATGGAAAGTTCAAAAGGCTGCCAAAATCTGAAATCAAATTTTAGAGAAAATGGAGTAAGGAAATCCGTTCTGACTCGATATCCATTTGAAAAAAATTTACAAGAAATATAGGTTATTATTATTAGGTATCTAGTTTGGAAATTTTAATTTAAAATTCAATTATGTTAGGTATAACATAAATTATACGAAACTCCATTAATAAATATCATAATACCTATACCTATCTGTATGTAGGTACACAATTACAATGTAATTACCCAACTAATTAAGCTATGCAATGTAGGTACATATTAGAAAACTTCTTAAAACTTCAATTGTAAATAATTAAACCTAATTTATTTAAAAATTTAAATGATAGAATTAACATATGGACTTGTTTAATAAATTTTAAAGTACATAGTATAACTATCTAGTAGTAGTTTGTTAATGAAATTACAACAAGTTTTAACTAATTAAAATATTGATTGCAAATAAATTCATTATATTTAAAGCACATAATTACATTCCTAGTATATAAGCTTTTGACACTGCATTATTTATGATTAAATATAGAGCAAATTATTATTCTTAAGTTAAAAATTTTAGCAAATTTTGCTTTTGAATTTCTCCCATTAGCCCTTCGATATTTTGACTATATTGTCAAAGTTCTCTCAGGTCGATTTTTATTATTCGACTAATGTACTATGTACCAATATTTTATGAGATTATTTCAGCAATTTGTCAGTTTATTTGCAAATATTGGTCAATATCTAGTTAAGTGTATATACAAATTGGAAATTGTTAAAAAAATGTAAAATATTATTTCTTTTCCTTATCTTTATCTTCCTTTTCCTTTTTTCCTTTCTTCTTATCTTTCTTCTTTTCGGGTTTTCCATCCTCATTTCCATAGATAGGAAGACTTCCAACTCCAGGCACAGCTGATCGTAAACAAAAAGTCATAATTAATTTTATTACAGAGTAAGGCACCCTAGTACTAGTACCGGTACCATATAAAATTTTGTATAATTTGTAAATAAAAATACCTTTTAATGGACCTAAAGACGCCGGATAGAGTATCAAGTGGAATTTGGATTAAATTTTTTAGGGTTATTTAAAAACTGCATTAGCTATTAATCTTCCTAGCTACTTTTTTTCTGTAATCTGTAATCTGATCTGTAATCATTTTTTAACTAGCAAAATGTTTAAATACATAGGTACGCCTTTAAAATTTTGTATAATTTGTAAAAAAAAAAATACATACCTGTTACTGGGCCTAATGCGCCAGTTACTGGGCCTAATGCGCCAGTTAATGGGCCTAATGCACCAGTTAAGTCTTCAATTGGATTACCACCGTCTCCACCAATTCCTATTTCAATTAAACAAATTTATTTTTTGTTCACCCACTAATTTTGTTAGACAATGAATTCAATGTAAAGCAATAAATTCGAATTCAATCTACCTATAATATCCTTTGGTTATACATATTTAAATTTTAACTTATTGTAAAATCTTTCACCTTTTATAAAGCTATTGATATTCATATTTTGGTGCTTTATACAAATTTTGAATTTGATTTTAAAATATTTAAAGTAATGTTATAAGTTTTGATCTATATATATACGAGTACAAGGTTTTACTTATTACTATCATTTAATATTCGAGCTTTCATAATATACACACTTCATAAACTATGTATTCATAAAACAAAAATTTGAAAAGAATCGATTTATCTGAAGATATCTGTAGCTAGATATAATTATGTTACCTTCCAATTCATTTGGTAAGTTAATAGGTCCATTTAGTGAAACAAGTGCTTCTTCAGAATCATCCTGATGCTTTGGATCTTGAGAGATGTGAACTTTTACTAATTTCTTTAAAATTAATAAAAAATATTTTGAAATAATCTCAAACAATCAGTTCAAATTATTCAAATGACCTTTGATTCTGTCAAGGTTGATAAAAAATTAAATAAAATTATTGAAAATGACAAACTTATAATCCTTTTATTCATTTTTATATCAAAATCTTTCTCATAAACTTAAATTTATTCAGCATAATAGTTACTATACATAAATCCTAAGTACCTATCTTACTATCTACATAATTGTAAAAAAACAATCTAAATTTTTATAATTCTATGAGAATTCCAAAACAGCTTCAATTATCCATAATAATTGAATAGAACTTTCCCTTTTTCTAATTTACATTTAATTCAAACAATTATGTTTGAAATTTTTCAAGGTTATGTAATTATTCATATTCATAATTAATTCATTAGTCTAAATAGAATATTAGTTAAAAATCATTAGATTCTTTCTAATAAGAGACCTCAACTCATTTACATTTGAAATTATGCTGTCATGTCACTATATATTTTTATTTTCTTTGCTCCTTAATTACAGTCCATTAGCTCTGGTAAATTTTAGAAAATTTTTAAAAATTCTTTTGATTTGAGATTTTTCTAGTCTGGACTATTGCCATTTGCTTTGTCAGAATTGGGATTGGTAAGTTATATAAGAATCAAATTAACATTAAAATCTAACCATAAGTAATTCAGATTGAACAGCAAAAATCTCTTTTGGGAAAACTTCCACTCCCTAGGTACATTTAAGTTCATTTTTAGATCAAAATTAACTTTTCAAAATTTCGATTTATAATTTTTACCTAAATGTACTTAAATATACACTTAAAATAGAAAAGGAGCTGAAACAAAATCGGATTCCCAAGACACGAATGATGGACAATTAGTGACAATAAACCAGAATGGAGCTCAAGCTTGTAAATTCTCAAATTTTGCTTGATCCAATGCATTAATTACTTAAATTATTAAAAAATTTAGCAATTGTTGGAGCAAAAGCTAAACTAGATAAAGAAACATTAGGTATAGTTAAAGATACTTTGAATTTATTCGCAAATTGACTGTTATTTTAATAAATTTTTAGCTGTGGATCCATTGGGATTAGAAAATACGGGTTTAGAAAGATTTCCAAATTCAAACTCAAATGTAAAAGTATTAGCAAAAGATAACCAAATTAAAGTTTCTGAGGTAAAATTTCCCATAAAAATTTAATTATCTACTTTTCAATCTCAAATTTCAAACATCTAATGATAATGATAATGAAATAATTTTAGGGAGCTAAATCTGCCCCCAGTGCTATTGAAGTAAAAGCTGAGCCAAAAACTTCAAATGATAAACAACCTAATGGTAATCAATCTAATGAAATAAATCTTTCTGTACCATTGGACCTTGATAGCTATTAGGCTTTAACTGAAAAATAAGTATCATAAAAACCTGAGAACCGAAAAAATAATTTTTTGTCAGTTTTGCAGGTAGGGTACTCAAAATACACGGTTTTCGTACGCTGATTATGAGCATCATACAAAATACAAATACGAGTAGCATTACGAAATTTTGAATTTTGCAAACTCATGTTGACTTCAATTTTTCTAGATTGTACTGTTATCTCTTATGGGATTTTGACCATACAAAAGAACGAAAATCATGATATTTAGAAGTACATGCTATTTATGTTAAATTACACAAAAATATTTTGGTTTTTGAATTCTCTGAAAATATTAAAAAAGTATCTGTTATCAAATACCATATCAAGGTTCAGAGATATTAGTATGAATTATTCTTTTATAAATGGCAAAATTTTAAAGAATTGAAAAATATCTTTTTAAAATTAGCTATACAAGGACCAATGATAACACTTGGCGACACATTGGAACTTAGCTGAACAGTACAATATTTCAAAAATTAAATAAACCTAAAAAAAGTAAATTATTGTGTACCCTAACGAATAAATATTATTGTAATTATTACATTTTGGTTTGGTAAGTACCCTACTACAGAAATTATGTAGCTTGTAGGTGCCATAAATAGTACCTATACTTATGGTTAGTAATAATAAAGAAAAGAAACTTTTTTGATTGATACAATTTACACTAGCTTAAGAAATTTTCATTAATTTTATATTTTGTAATTTGTAGAGAAGTAAAAGTATCTGTAAGTATAGGCAGGTAGATAGTTTAAACAAGTTTTATTTGCTGTCGTGTTGGAAAAAGTAAATTATTATTAGGTACCTTATACCTATCTATTTTACACTGATATCTCTTATTTTCTTATTTGAAATAGTTTTTGACTTGATGTATGATATCGTAGAACATTGATGATAAGTTATCATTGATAACAAAAGTAAAAAAGTGACAAATTACCGGATCTAAATATCACCTTTTGATATAATAGATTTATAATCTTGAAAGTAAAGTACTGGGTCGACAAATCTCCATAATATCTGGGAGAAAGCTGGAAAATTGTCTTAAAGTTCTCGAAAGACAAATCTCCATTATAATGCTTGTAGGGTAACTGGTCAATTGCCGAATGGTCTTTGTCATATCTGATTGTCCTACGGACTCGATAGCTGGATTTTGATAAATAGTTATGAAACCATCTGTCAACTTCATAATGAGTTATGAGAAGTAACATGATCAAGGTCATTCGAACCTTAATTTCAAAATTTTCAAAAAAATTTCAAACAAAATTTTACAATTAAGGATTATAAAATTTATAAGTACTTTACTAAAACTTACCGAGTAGCAAATAGAAATTTGCCAATCCAAATCAGGGCCTTGTAAATTAACATTTTCTCCATCATAATAGGCCAATAGATGATCATTGTTAAAGTTGTAATTAATAAAAATGTTTGATGCAAGGACGAACAATAATTCTCCATCAGTTTAAGGGCAAAATTCCATTCAGGGTATACGAGGTCATCGATTAATGTGTAAAGTAGCCGAGGCATAAGTTCACCTACGAAAATTTCCCAAAGACATAATTTCAGACAGCATTTTAAAAAAGCAAACTCCGATTTCTAAACTAAAAGAAATATATATCAGGAAATTAAGTCAATGAATTTCACAAACACAAAGACCAAAATGTTGTTTTTCAGACTCTGCTGAACATTTTCAAATTTTCTGAACTTCAGTACCTAGTACCTAGTCAAGTTCAAAGTTCAAAGTCAAAGTCAACTTCAGAATTTTCTGCCAAAAAAATTTCTCAATTCCCCCCAGAAGAAGGTATATTTGAGCGGGATAAATCTAAAATCTGGATAGGTATAGTCCGCGTGTTTTCGGCCTAAAAGTACATTGTACATTGTACAGCAGTAGGCACATAGAATTTTAGATTTATTTTTAATTTAATTGACTTGACTTGACTTGACAGCAATTAAGGTCAATATGTATTTGAGTCGAAGTGCCCGAAGTCGTAAACGGAAGTTTGATGTCATTTTTGACGAGGATGCGGCAACGGACTCGTCAACATCCTCCAGCAGTTCAAGTGAGTCAGAAACTGAAACTGAATCTGAATCAACAACAACAATTAAAATTAAGCACAATGATGTTAATGTTAATGGGCATGGACATAAAGATGAGCAAAGTGAAGAAGAAAATGAAGATGTCAATGGAGAACAAGAACCTGAGCAGGTGACTGCAAGTGCCACAGGGAAGAAGGGTAAGGGTCGAGGTGGTGGTGGTAGTGGAGGTCATACAAGTAGTGGTGAGGACAAATATTCTTCTAGTGCTGAAATCATTGAAAATTCTCAGTCTGATGAACTTATGCTGGGTAAATTACTTATGATTATATTTTGATTCAAATATATAACCTACAAATTCTTTGAACCAATCTTTTGTACCCAATTCACCCAAATAGGATTTTTATTTAGAAAAATTAATTTGACTCATCTAGTCAATTCTAATTCTAAAATTCTAGTTTTAAGTCAATTACATATTTATGATTTGATTTTAACTAACGTTAACGCTAAGTAATCATAATTTGAAACTAGAAGGTCCATAATTTTTATAATATACATTATACCTAATAGTCATCACGTTTTAACTTCACTTTTTCAAATCGATAAAATGCATGCATGTTAAAATGAGGCCAGAATCTGTGTTTCACAATCACGACACAACCACAGCTCAGCTGAATTATAAGGGCCTATGTAATCATTGAATCATAATAATAGTCATTAGCTAGAAGCCTAGAATAAACTATAATTTAATTAGCCATAATTAATTTTAATATATTTTTTGCAAATTTAAGGCCAAAATCTTAATTTTCAGAGCCAGAGTATTAAATATGTAGTATACGAATGTAGATTGATCCAAGCCAAGACAATCTTTTTGGTTGGTCAAAATTCCATAATTTTGCAAGTAGGTATAGGTTTACGATAATACTAAATATATTTATCACTATCACCTAAATCTGTATGATAATCAAAAATCAGAAATAAATATTAATTTAGACTTTCAAGAGCAAGAGGTTTATTTAGGATAGGATTAGGATCCTAATTTCTAATGTTGTATCATTAATCATTACCTATTCCTTATTTACGAATTTATGTAGGTACCTAGTTATTAGATTAGTAAAGTAAACTTAACTGTATTTATACTTTAGTTATAGAATATTCAAATTATTAATTATTTTTTTTATTTTAAAGTTCCTATTAGAAATGCAGCTAAGACGGCTCTCATCCAGAACCACGGTAAATACTTAAAATTAATATTCATTAAAAATTTTATTTAGCCTTGAAAAACTAGACAGACGACATACACATATATACCATAAATTAGGTCAAAATTTAGTTTTTCAAAGCCCAAAGACTGAACTTTGACCCAAATGAATTAGCTAGAAACATAAAATAAATAAAATACCTACATATAAATCTGACTGAAATCTGAAAATATTGATTTTTCCTTATTTTAATTTTTAGGTAAAGATAGAGCGATCGAATTAGAAAATGAGAGAAGACTTCGAAAAATTAGTTTACTTCAACAACCAGTCAAACCACCAATACCTAAAGGTCACAGCCGCAGAACAAAGATTAACAAAAGAGAATTAGAGGTAATAATTGAAATTAGTAATTTTATTTTTTTAATCTCACTGACTGATTAGAATTCATAATTTCTTAAACTTATGTTTTTTTTAATTATTCAGATTGAAAAGGGTTCGAACTCATTGAAAGATTTCTCATTTCATGAAAAATTAATCTATAATGGCCAAGAATATAAGGAGGGAAATATTTATTCAATTGAAGCCAATGATGAAGCTGACCCAAAAGGATATCAAAAATATTTTTGCCAAATAAAAGGATTGCTTTACCTAAATGATCATCCGAAGGAAACAGATTGTAGTGCTCTAGTTTTATATAACTGGATTATTCCAATTAAACCATTCAATTCTGATCTCGATGCATTTAATTTAATGGATTTTGATATTGGTAAGGTAAATAATGCTTTTAACAAAATATTTAATAAAAAATCAAATCAAATCTAAACTAATATTTTCATTTTATTTTTTTTAGATGACGATTCAGAACCTTCATATTTGCCAACTAATTATCTAACTTTTGTGTGTGAGTGTCCACCAGATTTTTTTCGTATCAAGAGATTAAGTTTTATGGGAGAAGTTGAACCTTAATTTAAAATTAAGGTAAGACAAATTGCTGATATTCTCTAGCTCTAGATAAAATTTACAAGTACCTGTGTATCTACTATAATGTACTATGTACCTATTTCAGGATTCATAAAAATTAAAAAATGACCTAACGATAAGTTAGGATTAGATAAGTAAGTAGTATGTATTTATGTATGTAAGTAAGTAGTATGTATTTAGATTTAGATATACCTATGTATAGCTTTAATACAGGTAAAATGTCAATATGTAATAAAAAGAAAAAGCAATTTATTATATAGTAATATGTATAGTAATTAAAATACGTATCAGATTGATATGAATATGAATACTACCTACTAATGTAAAATGAAATATGTATTTATAATTAGTGTTTGAATGACTTGAGGTAATAATGTCTACCTTATAACAATTACAATTACTTAAGTAATGTATATAAATTTTATATGGAAAATTAGTAAGAAAAGCTTCATATAGTATTGTTTGTTTTGTATTTTTATATTTTTTATTGTCTATTTACCAACTCTCATTTCAAAACTAGTTCAAAACTTGAATAAAAAAATGCTTTTTTGATACTTGAAATTGAACTCTATTGTTTGTATTATCTAATTAAGGACCAATTGACAACTTAACGACAAATATAATATTATTTAGTATTTGATTTGGATTTGTAATTGTTTGTAGATATTGTATTGTTTAGGAGGGAAAGCAAAATTTTAGAAAAATCATTGTTTTCTAATCGAGAATTTTCCTTAAATAATATAATTAGGATTTTAACTAACTACATTAGATTTTTGTTTTAAAGTTTGTCGTAATAGAATAGGATAAGTTTTTAACTTTAGTTAGTAAGATGAATTAGAACTACCTACTTACCTATTAGAAGAACTTATACTTTTTGCATTAGAATTTTTTTGAAGAGTTTTATAAAGATAGATCCATTATTATATTATCTCATAAAATAAAGTAGGACTAGGTAGGTAGTAGGTAAATAGATATAGGTACCCTATCTAATAATATTTTAAGAATTGAAATACAAGTTCGATAAATACGATTACTTGCACTCAACTATATATTGTACATACATACTAATACTTAATGCTTGACAATAAGTACCCCAATTTCACTATCACCTTTCCAAATTCTAAATTTAAAATTCATGTAGGGCACAGAGGTACCGTACCGTACCTAAGCCTAATACTAACCTATGCACTAAAAATATCTTCCTATACATATTTTAATTTCTACTTTTCTTTTTCCTTAATATTTTTCTTATACAAATCTTTTTATGCTATGTTATAGGATTTAAGGATAATAATATCAGTATGTATATCTGTATACGCTGATATTCATATTTTGATTGTTATTTATGGTATAGGGTTCTTGTTGTATAAGTCACATTTAACATACCTTTTGGTAACTAAATCTGATCTGTGTACTTGACTAGAATTCTTACTTTTGTTATCTTTATTACCTATTTGAAGAAAAATATCTATTTATTTAGAATAATATTATATTACCTTTTCTGTTTTTTAACATCTCATATTTAAAAATCTATACCTAATTTTAATACTGAATTAGTGGAGGAATTATGGCCTTTAGCTTAAAAATGGTAAGTGTACAGATACAGTACTTATACCTTACCTATTCACTATTTTTTTTTATTAATTCAGTATTTAGGTATTTGTTATTATTACTACTGATATTAATATAATTCTGAATTCTGAATTAATAACCTACCTTCATATAATAATGTTTAGTTTATACATTGCTTGTTGAAATTGAAATTGTAATTGTCTTACCTTTCCCCAAATCAATCTGAAAATTACGTAAAAGTTTAGGTATGATTTTTCTTCTGATACATACTTATTACTTTATGGATATTTTTATATCTCTATCTACATAATATATCGACTTACTTATATTTTACGCGTACGTCTACTCAATTAACTTAAAAAATACCTAAATAATATGTATGTCGGTTGTTGTATTTTTCAACCTGGCTGCCTATGAGAAAATAGGGAATTCCTTTAAAAATTACTACCTACTACACTAATTCCTATTAAATTTAACCCTGTACATTTCTGCTGGCCTTTGAAAAAAGGCTTTACTACACGCACGGTGTATATCAGTAAAGTATTAATATTTTAAATTTTAAGCATTTAAAAAGTCGGAAATTTGCGTTTTTAAATCGCAAATCGTTTATTATTACAAATTACCAGTATTTTTGAACAGGTATTTTTCAACTGAACTTTAATTCTTTAATAGAGTATACTACAGGATAGATACTCATTTATAAAGAAACCAGTAAAAAGTATTGACCATTAATAACCTAAATATCAAAGATAAAAGTTATCGAAAAAATTTAGGATTTTCTTATTTTTAAAAAATTTTAAATAATTTTAGCGATTTAAAATGTCCTGTTCTGAAGTAGCAGACTACCCATTAGAATGGAGGAACGATACCACTGGATATGAATGGGAGATTATAGATTATCCATTTTGGTAATTTAGGCCTAAATAATTCAAGATTTTATAGATTTGAATAATTTTCTATAATTTCAAGGCAATGTTTGGGTTCAAAATATTTCAACGTTGTTCCAGTGATGGGTGTGGTGTATCTTGCTCTAATTTATTTTGGACAACAATTTATGAAAAATAGAAAACCATTCGAGGTAAAATCATCCAGTCCTTTTTTTATTGATTAGAAGTCAAACAAAATTTGGTTCAACTCTTTTTAAAAATTTGTACTAACTTTATTTTTTTAAAGGTACGAGATTATCTTGTGAAATGGAATTTATTTCTAGCAGCTTTCTCAATCCTATGTGTTATTCGGTAGATGTGAAAAAAAAATTTGAGTTATTTTATGTTAATTTTCGATATTTTAGAACTTTACCTGATTTTGTATATCATTTACAAACTTATGGAGTTCATGATACAATGTGTACAAGGTAAGCTTGAGATTTTCAATAAATTTTGAAAATTTAATTGTTCTTATTTTAAAATTAGACTTCCAGTGAGTCCTTATTCGGTAAGGTCATAATCTTTGAAGATTTATTTTACAGGCAATATGTGTATTTTCTATAATCTAAATAACATTTGAAATTTAGATGTTTTGGAAAACTGCTTTTGTTGTTTCAAAAAGTAAGATACAAAATAGAACTTCTTATAAGGTATGGTTCAAAATTTATGATTAAAATAATTTGGAAATTTTCAGTTTTCGAGCTTTTCGATACTGTGTTTCTCATTGTCATGAAAAAGCCTGTACTCTTTATCCATTGGTTTCATCATTTTTGTAAGTTTTTGAGAACTTTTTATGAAATTTTTTAATAATTTTTAATTTTTTCAATAGCAATCATGTAAGCTCACTTAACTTAATTACTAATTATCGTGTATTTAAATAGATTTTCAATTAGAATATTTATTAATTATAAATTTATTTTAGGCTCAGCTCTTTTTATGTTGGCCCTAAGGTATATTTAAAATCTTGAAAATATTGCCAGATATAAATACTAGAATTTGTTTTTCAATTCAAGGCTGAAATGATTCCTGGAATGTCTCTTGTGATGAATGCAAGGTACGAGTATTTATTCTAAAATTTTCAAAAATTTCGCAAAATTACTTAATTAATTTCATTATACTAGTGTCCATTCAATTATGTACACCTATTTTGCCATTCACGTAAGTAATTATACCTCAATTAAATAGCAAATGAAACCATTTTCAAAGAATTTTTTTTAATTTTTAGGTCGCTGGCTATAAATTACCTCGCTTTGTAGCCATGATCATTACTTCTGTTCAATTGGTAAATTCTAATATACAAAATTCACAAATTTTATAATTACTTGGATCATTTTGTAGACGCAATTTTTCTGCATATGGTCTGGTACAATGTATGGATCAATATTGAGATGGACAGGTCAACCTTGTGACATTTCAAACGGATCAATCAAGTTCTACATGAGTTTATTCACAATTTATATTTATCTTTTTGGATCCCTATTCTATAATAATTATTTCAAGAAATTCCAAAAGAAATATGCAGTTAAATCTGATTAATAGAATAGATACTAATGTTTTATAGTAATTAACTTAAAAAATAAATTGTTATTTATATTTCTAATTAGAATTAAGTTTTTTTTTCGATATCTACTTATATCTACTTATACTTATAATGCACATACATATGTACATATCTAATTTCAGAATTTTCAAAAAGTTTGTATAAAAAAGCTGATAAAAATAAAATAATTTATTTTATATGATATATCTAACCAATTATTTGTTTTACTCATTGAAAATGAAAATAGGCTTAATTATAAATGGTAAGTTTAGTGCTAAAATTCTTGTCTAATCAGATCGAATCGTTAAAAAATAGAAAATACTGAAGGACAAAATTTTTCCTATTTACCCATTTTATAGGAATTTTTACATTTGGATATACGGAGTAGTAGGTACTATAATTAATACATATTTAAGGTAAATGGTATTGATGTTTTAAATTAAATAGTTAAAGTTATACGTAAGCAAAAGTTCATTTACAGACGATTAAATTGTTAATTGTTACACTCGTATAGTAAATAGTGTATAATTTACAACTTTTTGAGCTAATTATTTGAGTTTAACTTTAAATTCACATTCAATTATGAGATATTAACATGTGTATCGTATTCGTATTGGCAATTTGTACCTACACTCTACACACAGTTTATTTTACGTACATGTATTATTACTTGGGACTTGGTTATTATTATTATATACCTACCTAATATAAGTAAGATACTATTCCATAAACTTATCTTATAACATAATAATAATAATCTCCTAACTTTACAGACCTTTCTTACGCAACTGCATACAAAAAATTAGGTATTATTATTTATGGAAAATCTGAGATTTTGGATAGGCTTCCTGTTAATTATACAAAATACTAGAAAATTTACTTACTTATCAAACAATGCCTACAATTACCTTCTTTGGTAAACAATAAAATCGTCTAGCATTTGTAACTCCCTCAATTTAGCATTATTCGTTGCATTAATTTGTATAAACCATGGCTTTTCCGAGCAGTAATAAAGGCTTTGACCAAAACATAAACTTGTACTGACTGCTTCTATCAGTATTTTTATGACTATCTATTCTTATGTTTGGAAATTTTAAAATCAAGATTTGTTCCAGTTCGATCAGATTTTTTATTATTTGCGATTTCGTAATTAAAATTATAATTATATACAGATTTGCATAAGTTAAGTTATCTAGGAAGCTTTTGAGATCTGATTCAAATTGCCAATTGCAAATATCAGTGTGAATTATAATATTAATACGAGTATAAGGTTCAAATCGTGACAAACTTAATAGGCGAAAATGAACTTTGGATTTAGATTTAGATACAATTGTAGCACTTTTCCAAGTTGTATGGGAGTATCTAAAATGTAATTTTGTGCAAATTTTCTTTTTAATCTGGACTTGAATTTTCGTAATCGAGTCACGTAACTCTTTTGAAAACTCCTCCGCCCTGTTTTCCAAAATAACTTTGCAACAAAACAGCAGACTTAATTGTAAAATATAAACCGAATTTATTTTATTTTGTTGTATTTTACCCTTTTATCCAAGTAGGTACACAACTATAATCGTACCCATTAAATATATCCATAACCTTATAATTACACAGGGTATGGTATGTATGGTAGTAGGGTACTAAAAATATTTCGGATTTTAAATGAACTTTCTAACTACTGAGATAATAAGGAACTAAAAGTGAAATTTGTGACTTGGTAAAACTAACTGAAACATTGTCGAAATACATAATGCTAGCTCGCATTCAGTTTCCCTTCAAGATCTCTTCAAAAGACTATTCTCGTAGGTAGGTAAAAATTAACAGATTCTCAGTTTAAAAATTCTCTTAAAAAATTCGATATAGGTGCTAGAGGTCTACGGTATAAAATTTTCAAGATATAAAACTTGAGCATCTAGCATTAGTCATTGATTATCGTAGATAAATTTACTAAATATTTACATAAAATATCTACCAATAAATTTTTTTACCTGATCTCGGTTATTATTTTGCTGTTTTTTTTTTGCAAAAAAATGAGCTTTTTGATAATTTCGACGTATTATACTCTATTGTACTGATATATTTACTTGCACGTGTAGTATGTAGTATTAAGGATAAGTTAAACTTGTTTCAAGTACGATGTGCTGACAGTTATGCTACAAGTTACAAATAACGAACAAAGTTTGTCAATTTAATTCAACTAACTCTGAAAACTCTGAAATAAAACTTATTAGCTCTAGTTCATATGATACGAGTATTAATACTGCCATTTACTTTAATAAAAAAATATATTGTAAAAAATAACTATACTTACACATAGTTTGAAGAGATGCTACATTTAATCTGTCAAGATTCACTTACCCTTATTATTAAATCTAATAAATATGCAAATAAAAAAAAATGAAATTACAAAACTTTAAACATATTACGATCTCACAAGTCGTTTTTTAACTTACTTTTTATTATCAAATTAAGCATAACTTTACTGCTTTTTAGATGGAAAAAAGATAAACTTAATGTTACTGATAATAGCATAAAAATAACATCAAAAATATCTTGATAAACCCTTTAATTTGATTCCAGTTGACAAATATCGTGATTCAAAAATGTACAATTTTTGGCTTTTAAAATGCTTTAAAATTAGGATATTGTGTCTTAAATTAAAGTACTCTCCACGTATCTTAAAAAAAATTCTTTTAAAAGACTCGGCTAGGATAAAAAAGGCCAAAAAAAGTCGCAGAATTGCAGATCCAAATTAGGAATTGTTAGAATTTATAGGTTTTCATCTTTTATTTTCTTGTAGGTAACTGTAGGTGTAGGCGTAGGTAGTCTTATTTTGAGATTTTTATTACATAGATCTTATTAGACAGGTTATATCTTTTTAAAAGATTGTTAAGATCAAGTATCTCACATTTCACAAGTAGAAATACATACACCATCAGCTATCGTACTTGTCTTGTATCTACTCAATAAGATGTAAGTACCTACAAGAACTGAGAAATCTCTCTCAAAGATTTATATCCAGCCAACTAATTCACAACATGACGTGTTTATATGTTCGAAAATTGGCTTTCTCAAGAGGGGGGTTGTTAAATATATCTTTTATTACTTAAGGAGAAATATCTCTAGAAAGCTCTCAAAAGTCCGTAAAATCCATTGAGGGCTGATTTTCTGATAGGATTCGTGGTACATAATATCAAAAATTTACTAAAATAATCAAATAATCTTTATAAAAGTAAAAGTAAAAGTACAAATAGGTAATTTATAAAATTTTGACTAAAATCAATTTACAATTTTAGCAATTAATAGTTAGAGCCAGTGTTGGTAAGTATTGTTCAGAGAATCTGAATTTTGAACTTTATCTGTATATCTTGAAGTTTGCTCCCAAAGATTTTTTAGGAATTTTTAGAATTAATGCACAGTGCATAATTGTAATATTGTATTTTTATGCTTACTCTTAGAGGTTTCTTTGAATATTAGGTAGTTGGTAATTAAAATTAAGCAGGATTACAATATGGCGAAGTTTTTCTGTAAATATGCAGTATAAAATAGGATGCAGGACGAGGAGAGGAGGCGGGAAAAATCGGCAATTGCGGTTTTATGTATGTGAGTCACATCCATCTATTTTATTTGGATTTACTTTACTAAAAGTGTCAATGGGCTACTTCCTTTATTTTCTTGCATTTTACACTACGACTAGACTACACAGCCCCAGTATGTTCTACTTTTTATTTATTGTGCTAAAAGTATCTACTGCCTACCTAGTATTACTACTTCTCCAGACTTTAAATGTAGTTTACAGTTCTGACTTTTTTCCACCAAAAAAGTAAGTAAAAAAAAGTCCCTAGGCTTTCAAACAGCATTTAGAATTCCTTGGGTGAAATCCTCACGAGTATAAGATAAAATATAAATTATTACTATATACCAGCAGTTATCAGTACATTCCAGCTAGAAGTCAAGTCCAGGGCCTAGGACTAGGATAAAACTTTTCCTGGACAAAATTCTCTAAAAAGATCTAAACTTTAATTAAGAAAAGTGAGAATTTTTGGAAATAATTACTAAAAACCTCCAAGCTAACTAAAACTATCCTTTAGATTTACAAACATTAATAATAGTTTTAAGAAAATTACCAGAATATCTATCTGTTTTTCAGGCCTAAGATAATTTTCAATTTTTTAAAAATATTTCAGATTTAGAATTGGGATTTTGTAGGTTTTTAACAAAGTTAAAGTTTTATTAAACTAGGTATATAAGAATAAGAACATGAAGGTAGAAAAAATGATACATTCTATAACTTATAGGTACGAATAACATAATACCATATAGATATAGATAGGTACTAACTACGAGTAAGAAAAAGTTAATTGAACAAGTAACAAAAATATAGTAGGTAGTTTTTAGATTATGGATAAAATGCGGTTGTAGTTTACAAAATTAGATTAGATTTGGTAAGTAGGTTTTCTAGTTAGAATTTTTTGTTTAAAATTTAAATGTAAATAAATTCATACCTAATTACTACGAGTATTACTACTACTACTTAATTGCTAAAAAACAGTTGAAGAGATTCTGTTGAGGAATTTGAATTTTCAAAATCGCCATTTCCAGCATCTTCAATTTGAAGTTGATCCCCACTGACTAGAAATTAAATTGTATTTAGAAAAGTTAAAATTTAAAAGAGTTAAAATAAAATTTGAAAATAATTGATACCTTCGTATTCACCTGATGGAGCTTGAACTTTTGTTGCTCGAACTTGAATCAAACTTGAAATATTGGACTCGTCAGCATCATAGACTGTCTGATCATCATCTGAAATACCTTGAAATTAAAAAAAATATGTATGATTAAAGACATGAGAAAATCTCAACTAGATACTATTTAGGTACATGTATATTCTCAAGTAACATTATCCTTTATGTAGTTTTAGTTAGAAAAAGTTAGAATCAAAATTTCAGAAAAAGATCAAAAAAGGTTGAGGAACATTTCTCAAGTTAGAACTTTAGAAATGCAAAAAAATGAAATCTGATCGAAAATTTTAAAAGATCTAAAAATGAACCATTTAGATCACTTAAAAATAGTCAAAATGACCCTTTTCTCATACCTAGTGATTAATTGTAGGGCCTTCTACATGGTCCTAGATTATTCGACTTATAAAAATTCAATCTTACCTTCGTCAGTTAAAGAGTTTTCGTCCGATTCTACTGTAGTTTCCAAAAGGTTTTCTTCGCCTGTTTCTTCGTCATCGTCCGTTTCTTCAAATTCATTTTCTTCACCAGTTTTCTCAAGAGAAACTTCACCATCTTCAGTAGTTTTATCAATTGAATCTTCACCAGTTTTCTCAAGAGAAACTTCACCATCTTCACAAGTTTTATCAATTGAATCTTCACCATCTGCATCACCACTTTCTTCAAACTTCATTCTTTTTCTTGGATTTTCTAATTCTTGAATCCATGCCCTCTTGACCTTAAGACTACGATTGGGATTGGGTCCTTCTTGACCAAGTAAAAATGAAACAGCAGCACCCATTTTTAGAAATTATTTTGACTTTTTTTCAAAAATCTTTTTACGAATTTGAAAAGAAAATTAGGTATGGTATTTAATTGATAAAAACTTGAAATCTATGGAAACTTTTATCAATAATCTCATTTTGTCTCAAAGCAGAAAATTAATCGGCAGAAAATTTTTATTAGGATTTCACAAATTACAGTTATTTTCAACAGATTGTCAAGGAAACTTTTAAAAATCTCTCTACAAAGTCGAACCGATTATCATTAAATTGAATTTTTTGAAAAAGGTCATTTACATCCCTACCCAAAATGAGAAATCACCCCAAATGGGGGGAATTCTTATGGCGATATGATCAAATTTCAAAAATTCATTTTGGAGGACTGGAATGACCTAGAGTCAATCTGTTTGCTGCATATAATTGCCAAAATGATAATCTATACTATATTTACTAGTACATACCTACAATTTTGCATTTTGTCATTCAATTTACAACTTTAATTTTAATAATCAAAATATTA
>JAQIXA010000502.1:0-41597 GCA_034699045.1 Nanhermannia cf. coronata Gr-Ori-00579
CCTTTGACCTTTGACCCGGTATATGGGGCAACTTGAGATGCCTTCATCGCTTTGCTCGCCCAATTAATAATCAACTTATAGTGAGTTGATTAAAGCCTAGTTTACTAAATACGGCTATTTATACTGGATATCTTGATTTAGTAAATCATAATTTGGCCCATTTTAATCAATTTTACCCGGCTAATTGCCAACTCTGTATAGAGCTAATTGACTTTTGCAATTGTATAATTTTATGAAAGATTCATTGGTCAGTATATATCTATATATCTATATACTATGGGTTTTCAAATGGTAAAAAATTCCTTACAAAATTCCATGGTTTGACATAAAATGCAAAAAACTCCATCAAAGACAAAGTATCTACTGATATATACATATACATAGATACTTTGGTAGGTAAAAAAAAACACCATGGTTTAAATAGCGAGTTTGAAAGGGCGCATGTTAAACTCCCCATAAGAAATCCCATAGTAAGAATTTCTTAAACTTCACTTTTTTGAGGTAAAAAAATTCAGTCGAAAGTTTTCACTCGAACGAGTCGGAACAAAATTTTCCTCGTCTCTTCTATACTACTGTATAGTACTGAAATGTCTTAAAATCCCCGAGAAAAAGTGTATTAAAAAGACCCTTTTTTAACACTATTTAGTACACTACTAAAGTACAATCAAACTGTGTTATAAAGTCACCTTATTAAAGTGATATTTGTGTACTTTTTAATACAGTACTCAAGTACCAGTACCAGCAGAAATACTACTTTTATAAGGTGAGTTTTCTAATTTTTTTTGCTAAAAAAATTGAGACAAATTACAGTGTTTTTGAGGGTATTTAGAAATTTATGACCTTTTTTTGTACTGGTATAAATCACACCCTGTATATCAGTATATACTAGTATATATATAGATACTTTTATGGCTTAATTACTATACAATTTGTAAATTTGAACTCTTGTTTTAAAGATCCTTTTTTGACCATTTGATTTGTGGTGTGGTAATTATGTACAGAGCTATTATGATTTAATCTAGACCCTATTTTGGTTGAATTTATCTCTATATTTTTGGTTCTGTATAGAATTGAGTCTTAATTTTTGAAAATCTAAACCTAAAATATACTAAACTAAAATATTTTTGGGGTAAATTTCATACAGGGGTAAAAATATAAGGTTAAATTTCAACCAAAAATATATAGGAATGAAATTAAACTTGAGCTTTCAATGTTATTGAAAGCCCAAAATTATTAAATTTAAGAAATAATTGCTCTATTACATGTTTTTCTTTACCAAATTACAAAAAATTTCGAGATTTTAGTCAGCAATTCACAATTATATCGAAATGAATCGAAATTTTGAAAATTTTTTGCAAAAATTTTACATTTTTTGGTCTGATTTGACAATTTCTTGTTAACATTTCTAATGAAAAATTTACTTTTATAAATGAGCTTTACTCTATAGACTCTAGTACTTTTTTCTGGTAAAAATTTAAATTTCCCGGGTGTTAAAAACGTTTATGAGGGGGGGTTTAAAATGACCCTGTAATTTATTCTTTGTTCAAAAATGTAAAAAAAAAGTCTGAAATCTTGTATACAGGGTCTGTCAAAAGTCAGAAGACTTTTAATTTTGCGAAAAAAAAAACTCAATATACTTTGTACTGATAAATGGGTCCTATTAGTCAGGATTGGCAATTCCAGGCTGAATTTGATTTAATCCAGTCACCTGGCAAAGGTCATGACCGAAATGTCCAAAACTCTGATATACTAAATCAAGTTATCGAGTATAAATAGCCGTATTTAGTCAATAATTTTGATTTTTGGTAGAATTAAGGTTCTGTGACAAAGGGCCTACAAAAAAGTACCTACAGACAATAGACCTACCGAAGCTTGTCTTGTCCTACAGATGAAAGGCCTACAGAGACAAATGGCCTACAGACAATACATCTAACTGCTCAAATTGTAGGTCAAAAATGGCCTACAGCTTAAATCTTAGAATAGGAAATCTGAGATCTGTAGGCCATTTGTCTGTTGGCCATTTGTCTTTTTGTCAAATGTGGCTCTAGGCTTTTGTCTGTAGGACATTGATCTTGTAGGCCCTTTGTCTTTTTGTAGGTTTGATGCTTGTAGGCCTTTTGTCTGTAGGTTCTTTGACAACAGACGGAAATTCCATAATTTCATAACTAGAATTGTATTGAAGGTTTTATAGTAGGTACTCTTATCTACGTAATGTTTGATATACTTTCAAAAATTTTCAAAATAGTATTATTATATTTCGTATATTTCGATTGGTCATGTGGACGAAATCTAGACAACGGGATTTATTTTAATAATTTTGTATCAAAAACTTCTAGAATTTTGAAACATGTCAAAAATGCCGTAGGTATTTTAAACTTAAGATTACTTTTTTTCAACTTTTTACGATTTGGATAATTTGTGTGTTTTCTGTGATTACAACTTTTTTAGGCAAATTATTTGTATATTTTCGAGCTATTAATTGGATTAAACATCAACAATCAATCAATCTAGTGTAGTCACTAGTATTGCATATTTTTAGTAGGTATAAGGATTAGTAGGTAGTAGTACTATGGTTTGTATACCATAGTACTATTTGGTACTTACAAAACAAGTATTGAATTGAAGTGAACACTTGGTTTTAAATCTGAAGTTGAAGTTAGAGTTGAAGCTTTTGATTTTGATTTTGGTTTAGAATTTAAATTAAGTATTATACTACTACTACTACAACCAAAAGCATAAGTACTGATACTACGAGTACTAACAGTATTTCAAGTTTTTGTACCTAAATCAAAAAAACTAATTAATTTCATTCATTACATGTTCAAGTCGAATAGTTATAAAAGTGAGTGCTGAATGAATGACATTACAAAATCCTCAAAAAACTCAAATACTCTTTATAATTAAAATACAAAATGCAAAATTCAAGTGCAATTTGTACTTGCGTGCAATTAATTTAATCAAAAAACTATAATAGTAAATACTCTACCTACCTACTTTAATTTTTCGAAAAAACAATTTACTTAAGTAACTTACTAATAATACTTGAGAATGAATCATGATTCCAAATTATGTACCTACAAATTTTCTAAAAATTATTAAAAACACGCAAAGAACTACAAAAATTGCTCACCTTGTAATCGGGTTCATATTTACACTTTCGAATGCATTTGCTTACAATAGTATTTACCTAAATCTGATATCGATTTAGGGCTTTTTTAATGCATTTATTATACTCATATTTGCATACAAAAATTGCGGATTTAGCAAGTTTTTTAGTAAACGAAATCTCTATCGAGTTCTTGATATAATTTAATAAAGCAGATGGCAAATTTTTCATATTTTTATCAGTATCAGGTAAAATTCTCTAATTTGGAATCAAGTTCAAAAATACTAAATAAAGTTCAATAGCTTTATGAATCCCAAGGTCGAAAATATCATAATCTATACTTGACTTTCTTAGTACCCTACCTATAAGGTACTAAAATAATCCTTTATCTTTGAGGATTTTAGTTTATTATTTAGTTTAATTATATTAGGGTACTATCTACTGATAGCACAAGTACAATCTTATTATTTATAATTTTGCCTTTTACGAGTATAAGCCATAAGCCTTCTGATTCTGATGAGCATAAGAAGGTCATTATCATCACGAGATTCCCCAGCAAAGATTATTTTAGTACGGTACTACTGATATTACAAACAGTAGGTATATTATGTCTACCAGTAATTTGTATATTTGCTTTTTAGAGCCTTTCCTTAGCATTATATGAGCCTATATAGAACTAATTGCAATTAATTTAAGTACATTTATGGCATTATCAAAAGTATCAAAAATCAAATCCTGGGAAGATTTTCATTAAATTAATGACTTTTACCTTATAAATACCATAAGTACGAGTACTACCGGCATAAATTCCAAGAAATGTGATTCTAATCGAGTGCTAAGAAATTTTAAGACTTATTATGTAGCAGGGTCGTTTCTGCAAAAACCAAACATCATCACAAAATAAGCAAATCTCAGAATCAGTACATTTATGTGCCTAATGGGTCTGGGTACGTATAAATGTTTTATGTTTTACATTTCTAATTTTTTTGTAATTTTAAGTTGATTCAACTAACTACAGATATAAGATTTTTTAGATTTATTCTATACTGATTCTGAAGTAGGTATTTTTAATAGAATTACATGTTAAACAGAGTAGGTACTACCCTAAAACTCGAAATCTTTTTTTATCCTATGTAATTTGATGAAAGATAATGATTTGTAATTTAATTTGCGATAGTAATGTAATCAGAGCATTTAAGTGCATATTGAATGCTTTTTTAATACTAAAATACTGTACTAGAGAGGAGAAGAGAAGGTATTGCATAGTCAATTGAAGACTTAAAGTTCCATTTGATTTGAAACAGATTTTCTGCTTATCGAATCAATGAAAATCTAATTCAATCTATGAGGCAACTAGGTATCTATACTTTTTTCAAATTATCTATAGTACCCGTATCAGTAGAGTACTATCCAAACTGTAGAAATACCTAATGTAATAGAATTGGATAGTATCTATAAGTCTCAAACTTAAAAATAGGATACCTACTTTACTCAAAGTTTCCTTCAGATATCAGTACCCTACTGGCATATGTGATAGATATAAGCAAAGGAATTGAAATCTGAAAGATTTACAAGTAAAAGTATCCTCATATCAAAAATTTTTCATTTTTAAAAATTCTAAATACCTACAATTTTAGAGCCTTAAAAAGAGGATCTTCCTGCCGAAATTTTAACCTATTTTAAATAAATTTTTGAGTTTTAGAACGTATTTTCCACTTAAATCATCAAGAAAATAGCTAATAGTAGATATTACAAAGATACTACATAACAGCATATACATCCTATTTAAAACGATCTTTATACAAAATATTGAATAAAATTCAATTAATTAATTAAAGGTATCTACTTGCTTTTGTAAATTCAAAATTTTGAACCTTTGCTTCTTTGCTTATCAATTAATTAGAAAATTCCAACCTTTTTAAGAAATAGATGTTGGAAAAAAGATCAAAATTTTGAATTTTAGATCGCTGAAGGCTGAAATCCATATACCTAGGTAAGGAATTTATTTTATTTAAATCCATTTTGGAACGAAACATCAAGTAATTTTGAAATTTTGGAGATTTTTTTTGACAAGTTCATGTTTATGTTCATACAGATCTGTTTACTTGTTCGATCAAGTAGGTAGATAGTATGAAATTAAATGAAAAGAGTTGTATAATCTCACAAGATCGAGACTCAATTCAATTTGTTCAAAGTTCCATCGAAATGATTTGAAAAGTCTCCTCAAAGCTACTTTTTTACTTACAAGTTCCAAACCTATAAGCCTAGGCCTGACTTGAAAATTCCGAGAAACTTCTGAGAAATGTCTTTTTATCCAGCAGAATTCTTAAAACTTATTAGTCCAACTGCAGACTATTACTTATGAAACTACCTACCTATATATAAGATAACTCAATAATATATTCATGATATTGATCATGATCATTGATATGAATTTCCATCCAAAAGTATCAAATTCATTTCTCTAATTAAGGTAAATTTTGCCAACCAAAACTAAATTCAAAATCACAAAGGTAGGATAAGGTATTTGAGTAAATTCTCAAAAATATCCAAAAACCCAAGTTGATAATTTTAAGATAATTTCAAGAGTCTGCCTGCTGTGGTTTGTTTGAACATTTCCTGTTTCCCTTGGCTTACTCCTTAAACCTACTATTACTAATACTCTACTATACTCATACTTGCCTTTATTTCGCAAAGGTTAAATTAGGCGGTGCAAATTCATCAAAAAATCGGAGATAACCATCAAAAAGCTCTTCAAAATATAATTTTTTGAATTAAATCCTATATCAAAGCTTGCCAAAGCAAAGGATCAACCTACTTGTAACAAATTTCGAGGATATTTTCGATAGGGTACCTACCTATATTATTTTAAAAAATATTTTCAAAATTACCTTATTTAGGTACATTTAGCAAAAAGCAAGACCATGAGAATTCAATTCAAAATATTCAAAATTTTCTAGAAAAACCATTAAAAATTTGAACCTTATTATCAGTACTTGTCTCAAGTCCACTGAAATATTTCAATTTTTTATGAATTCACACTTCATGCTTGAATGAGGTGTTTTCACTTCATTTTCATAAAAACAAAGTAACACTAGCTCATGAAATGAGTTAAAAACCCCGGATTTTTTAAAATTTCTATTTGAGTAAAAATTTCTTTACTCATGGGAGTTTTTAGATTTAAATTAAGAGTACACACAATTCACAATTAAGCACTCATCTGTTTATTAAAGTATGGCAAATTTCAAGTTCAATTTTAACTATCGGTAGGTACCTATCAAAATTTAAAATATCTAAATGTTTCTAGAAAATACTTCTAGGCCTAGGCGGATTCAGCAACATGCCTAAAATCATCATTCAATTATCCAAAATTTTGCCTTGTAAATTCTATTTGAATTTGACTTTTTTTTTGATTTTTAAAAAAAATATGCCTAATATTTAATACTACTACGAGGTACTAAAAATGAATATTTATACCTGAATACGAGCTAAAAAGTTCATATATTTAGTCTTCTTTATGTCTAGTATTCAACAAGGAATGTTAAAATTGCGATTTAGAGCGATTTAGATGGATTTAAAAGGTGAAGGAGGCAGGAAAATAATAGGAAGTCAGAATAAGTATGTTTTGAACATACATTTAAGTATACTATCTATAATACATTGTAGAAATAGTAAAATAGAAAAAAAGGGCATTAAAAAAGACAAATCTTTTTTCAGAATAATTCGTAATGAGAATTTGGGCACAACTATTTCTACTCTAGAATTCTCCTGAACTACTCTTGTAAAAGTAGGCAAGCATTCGGCCCAATTTTCCCATTCTTATCCTCTGGCAAGTAAAAGCACTCAAATGTCACAAAATATTTCATTTTGACATGAAATTTGAGTATGTAATTGGTCATAAACACATAATAAACTTAAACTGGAATTTTTTACTTAATATTTTACAAGTATATAGGGTATATAAAGTATAAGTATCCTAATTGTAAGGACATGATTCTAGAATTTTTGAGGCTTTTTAAAATATAGAATTATAATATAGGATCTGGAAACATGGGCATCTTTTGTAAAAATTGAGAAATTTTGAAACTCAATTAACACGATCAGCAGATTACATCTTCTATGATACTCGTAGCGTACCGCATAGCATAGTATTGGTATGACCTATCTTAAGGGTTACTTTTTGATTCTTGAATTTTGGAAATTTTCTAAAATGATTACTTAATTTTAATTCAAATTTTGACATGGAACTGCAGCCTGAGTATCTTTTGTAAAAAATTGATATATTTTGAACTTTATTAACTTGACTGGAGAATTGTAAACCTACAAATTTTTCTAGAAAAAAATTTAAAATGTATAGGAAGAATTGAAAAAATTCTAAATACTTGAAGAGCATATTTTTCTGAATAATTGAGAAGGTTTGCTTGCCTATCTGTATAGATAGGTACCTACTTATGTTATTTCACATTTACAGTTGGAGTTCAAGGCAATAAAGCATTTAACTTTTTTGGAAATTGCAACTTTCTTTCTCGAATTTCGAATATTTTCCAGAGTTCTCAAAAGGTTGGCGAAGATCCAAAGGAAAAAAAAGATATTTTACTTTTTTTTTGTCTCACAATTCGACCATAAGAACTCAGCATGCAATCCTCAACTTTATTTTGCAAATTTCAACAGAGATCTGCTGGCCAAAAAATGGAGAAAGTGCCCACATATAAATTTGAGAAAATGTAGAGCTTTACCTACATAAAGTACCTCTATTACCTAGTAGTATAATACATAGTAATATTAGGAGATTTGAAACATGGTTCTACAGATACTAAAAATCCACGTGCAAAAATTTCTATAAAATGTCCTTCATAATTTGAAATTTTCCAAATTGAGCTATTTGAATAACAAAGAATTTGTTTTTATTATTTCTTCAGGGACTAATGAGCCCCAGTCTGGATCTTATCAAAAATCTAATCATAATATTCACGGATAATAATTTTGGCTTTTGAATTGTCTGATTCTCTTGGATTGCATTGCACTATGCATTACATTGTAAAGTCAAAGAAATATTCAGAGACTGAGTTTTTTGTATACGAAACTTGTTACCAATTACTTTTGCCTAGGTACATATATATGAAGATCATAGTAGGGACTCACATACCTTGAAAATATCTTGAAAAAAATAGAATGGAGATTCCCCAATATCTTTAATTTTTCGGTATCAAATTGGTTAAATAAATTATAATTACGAGAGAGTCTAGAGAATTGTACCAAGACCAATAGATATATCAATCTATTGGTCTTGATTGTACTTACTAATCTCATCTACAATTTATAGATACATTACATATCTATTGGTATCTTTCGTATTTTTCGTAAATTTTCAATAAAATATAAACTGACGCTACTCGTATCAATAGCCAGTAGTATTTATAAATCAAGAAAAAATATTTAATTTTGATTTAATAATGAGATACAGAACACTGAAAAAGTATCACTATTCTGTTTAACTGAATAGTACAATATACTATTAGTAGATATATAAAAGTTAGGTTTTAGTCTTAAATCAATTATGAATTCTTACAAGAATTGAATTCAAAATCCAAAATTTGATTACCTAATTTTGAATAGAAATAAGCTTGGAGCTAATTGGCTTTCTCTCAATGGAGATCAAAACATTTTGAACCGTCGCTAATTTTTATATTTTCTGACAAATTTGTAAGTCTACAATATCAGTCTATTAGATGATCATTTTAAATACTAATATCTACATGTTCTTATTACTCATCATACCTATTGTTAAAAATTGTTAGAAAAAATATTTTATTCAAAAACTATGTAGGAACTTATAGTAGGGTATTGATTAATTTTAAGATTTAAATCCGTATTTTATACAAATCGATAAATCAATCTTATTTTTTAGCTATAAGATGAGTTACTTATAAACTCGTTATAGTCGTTATAGTCGTTATAGTCGTTATAGTCGTTATAGTCGTTATAGTCGTTATAGTCGTTATTTAAAAATGTAAAATAAACTGCTAGATATTGTAGGTAATTAAGTTAAGTATTTTGCATTATGAACATCCCTTTTAAAATCGTTATCTTACAATTACAATACTTTTTCGGTATTGCAGAATAACACTAATGAAAATTTCAATTTCTCCAAACTTTGGATTTTAATTAGGAACCTAAATCCAAATTTACAAAGTCAAATCAAAGTCGACTAAAAAAGTAATTTGTCTAAATATAAGAAATTGCTATACATAAAGGTATGTAAATCTTGTTCCAAAATTTTGTAGTTAGTAACATTAATCCTTAAAATTAGTAATGTAAACAAAAAAGTGCATTATTTTAAGAGCGAAGCGAGCACTTTCCTTTCAACTTACTTGTCCGTTTGTTTGTTTGGCAGTTGGTCAGTTCAGAAGATTACTCGAAAGAAATAGAACCGATTTTAACCAAACTTGAAACTCGGTATAAAGGGTTCTTTTAGGGTCTAGTTGTGCCATTTCGACAAAAAATTCATTTTAGCCCACCTCTAACGGTGCCACATATCATTTAAGGGATTCATTTGATATGTTAATCAAATGGAAAAAATGAAAAATAAGATTTAAGTAGCTATTTATAGCTACTTAGCTATTTATAAGGGGAAATCGATGAAGGAGATTCGAATTCAAAATATGACATTCATTTTTCTTTAACCTCAAAAGTTGGGGCATTTTGAGATGTCAATTTGATCGCACTCGCACAGCTAATTAACTGAAGAGTAAGTAGTTAATTAAATCCTAGTTTACTTTAATTTTCCCTTATAAACTCTATAGGTAAATCCATTGGAATCAGAAAAATCTACAAAAGTTAGAAGATAAGCCATAAAATCCATAAAAGTGAAATGAAATAAGAAACTCAATGAAAAAACTCTAATCAAAAAAAAATCAAAGTTTTAATTTTACAAAAAAAGTTTTTTGAGTTTGAGGGAGAAAACTTTTCTTATTTGATACTTGATCTAATAAGACTTATAATTTTCAAATGCAAATGCAAATACATACTTTGATTAACTCTGGTATTTTAATATGAATATCTTTACCAACTTTAGGTACTTAGTACTTCGTAGATGTGTAAAGAAATTTTTTAGAATTTTTAGAACTTGAATCTCATGTAATTCAAATATTATAAAGTTCTAAAATATCCATTTAAAAACCTACTCAAGTATCTTCCATCCCATATCATATTACTTTACATTTAGAGTGCTAAAAAGTGAAAAAAAAATTGCAAAAAATATCCATTTTATAAGTATCTCTAGTAGAGCTACTTTATTCTGAATTTAAATCAGGCATGTCAGATCATATTACTAAAGTTCATTTCTAATTTAAAATTTGTCATTTGTCAGACACTTGTGTATGTAAAATGTAAAAGTAAAAGTACCTACTGCTGATATTTAAATAATTTACCCGAGTAAACAAACTTGCTCTGAAATCTGGTCTAAATACCAAAAATAATTTGACCCAAAAAAACCTGATTTTTAGCAAATTTTTCAGCCAATTTGACCAAAATGTCGATTTTAAATTTCAAAAATCTTCGAATTTCCACATTTTGAATGCATTTTAGGCTACAATTTGTGTGAATTTTTGAAAAAATCTTGAAAGTATCCGTTTTTGAATTCATTTTAGATTACTAATTTGTGATTTTTTCGATTTCGAGCTCGATTTTCTGTCTTCGGGAATCAGTTATGCTAATGCAAGTAATTTTAAGCATTTTTCCAGACATTAGAGATGTTCATATCATTTACTCATGGACTAACTCTAATTCTAAGTAAATAGTTATGTTTATAGTCAAAATGTATTTAAATAAGGCAAACTGAAATGTCAATTCCGATCTCGATCCTCTCATTTCACAGTACAAATAAATAATCGATACAAATATAAGCACTGTAGGGTACATATAATATGTAAGTATATGAAGATATCTACATACTCGAAAGTAATGAAATATAAATAAATTTTATTATTTTAGTTTACTTTTATTATTAGTTAGCTTGTACTTTGTACATAGATTAATGATTAAGCGATCAATAGCAGAGATCCTATAAAAATTTATGGCAAACTTGACTATACAGTCATTATACTTTATACTGATATTAGGGCTTATAAGTCCTATTAAAGCATGTTATAGTACGGGTCATAGTAGGGCATGATTACCCTACTATTATCAAAAAATTAAGAAATGAATCAAAAATACAATTTTTAAAATTTTATTAAGTTTTGGTTCTGCTAGTATATACTGTAAGTACATACAGTAAGTATATACTGTAAGTACCTACTGATATTTGAATAAAAATGTTGAAAAAGATTCAAAATAAGATGTAGGTAGATACTTAGATTATTAGTAGTACCCTACCTATTTGAAAGCTTTTTTTTGGCCCCTGCCTACCTTCTAATATCATATCTAAAAAAATTTGAAGAGAAACCATTTACATTTGTGTTCTGAAAAAATGGCCAAAATATCTATGTATGTATTAAATAGATATTTAAAAATTAGGTTAAGTTGTTTTATCTAAATTTCATTTAAGTACCCTTCATATAAAGTAGGTAAATATTTTGTTTACCTACAATTTTTTAAAAATTTTCACCATTTCAATTTTAAAATAGATACTTTGTACACTAGGGTTAGTACCTACGTAAAAAATAGCTAAAGTTGCTTTTTAGCGATCAAAATCTTGGAAATTTTGGCATCTTGGTTGAAAAAACTAATCAATTCAAAAGAAAATTTGAATGATTTCGAGTAGCAAAGCAAAAAAATTGTAAGATTTCAAAGATTTTATCATAATACGAGTATATATCTGTAGGTACAGATATATAGAATTAGTGTTTAAATTTACTTCTAATATACTCAAAATTGACGTTTTCCCCGATTCTAATGTACTTATGTATGGTAGAGCAAAGTATAATAAATTGCTTTAGGGGTTTATTTTGAAGATTTGAGATTTCGGAGAAACGTGATGATCACAAAAGTCTCAAAGAAATCATAAGATAAAAAGACCAACTTTATTTCCTTTTTCGAAAATCTCGAATATCTAAAACTAACTAATGAGTACATACTAGTATTTGTATACGAGTAGTACTACGTGTACTCGTATTATGTATATTTAATAGCAGATTTTGATTTAAAATTTCCCATATATTTAAGATTAGGATTAGTAAAATTCACCTACGCCAAGGATTTCTTAATTAGAAATCTCTACAGATTTTCTAAACTCGAGATTTTGATCTTATCTTACCTATAACTCTTAACTTTATTTTAATAATAATCCTATAAAATCTCACCTCGAAATTCTAAATTGCATTCAAGTCTTCAAGTGTAAGGACCAGATTTGTTTTTGTTATCTACTAACTCCTAGTAATATAATATATGTAGGTAGGTAGGTAGGTACTTGTAAGGTTCATAGAGTATTTTTAGCTTAATTTTACAAAGTCACGGTCTCGCAATCCTCCATTTATTTACTCGGAATCTTTCGGAGAAATCAAAAATCCGAGCCTGACTTAAAAGCTTTCAAAGTAAGATTTCACAATTTGCATTTTTTGCAATAAATTATGCAAAATTTCACACCTCTAGTTCTACAAACATGACAAATTTTCAAAAATTTTACCAAATAATACTTATTCACAGATATATCTTGAAGTCTAAAGAATCTGATGCTCATCTTTGCTTCAATTAACCTTGAAATATACTATTAGAAACCTATAGGTACTAAAATTGCTAATTTTTTTGGAAATTTTCTAAACTTGTACTGATACTGATACTGATAGAATAGATACTAATACTGAGCAAATATTATTTTAGTAGGTATTTTGAGACTTTACTTGTTCCTCTAATTATCTATCTATTTAGAAAAAGCTTTTTGTTGTACATTAAAACCCAATTTTAGCAAATTTGAAATTCTCCAGAATTTTAGGCAATTTATCCTTAAACCGTGTTCTATTCTATCTGTATAAGTATATACATTTATTAGTATCCTACTGTAGTGTAGTACTTATATATAGGTAGTCGGTATATTGAGTAAAGTTTACCCTCGTGTAGCTAAAGGCATTTTGAGAATATGAGCCGACTATATAGGATGTTTCAAGGTGTTTTAAAATTATATTAGTTCTAGTTTAGTCAGTTTTATGAGTTAATAAAATGCTTGTAAAATGTAAAATAAACTTTCTCTTGCCAGTAAAATAAAAAGGGTTGGCCCACCCACGGGGAAATGTCTCAGACACAAACTAAACATTTTGATAAACGCATCGCATCCACAGACCATTTTATTGGGTCAAGTTCTAGTACATAATACTGCATATAGTATAGGTACTAAAATGCTTTATAAGGTAGATTTACAGATAGCAGTTATTTTATCATTTTTTCTACAGAAAGAAAAGTAAAAAGATTTGCAATAAAACATTAAAAGAATATTATTATAAGGAATAACTTCTTGTTCATAATTCATAAGTGCTTTAAGATGTTGGAGAAAGTTTTTTGATTTTTTTCTTGTAATTTTCTTGCTGCAATTGCATTGTACTATTTGTACTTAGCAGTAGTAGTAGGAGTAGATTAGGGATAGTTCGGAAACACTTTTCAAATTCGAAATTCAGAATATGTTAACCAGTTTTCTAGTGTATTTGATCTGAAATTCAGTTGAGGCTAAGGATATCTTGGACATGTCTAGATTCTCTAGATATAGAGGCAAAAAACAGGTCGAAATAAAAACTGGTTCAGGAGAAAAACTTTCCGAACTATCCCTAATCTACCCCTACTTTGGTCTAGAGAGGACCTTTATAAGTTTTCATTTGTTTTTTATTTTATCTTAAGATTAGTTGAAGTAGCAGTATTTAGGTTGGTTAGGAGTTTTACAAAGGGATTTATCTGTCTGAGAGTCTGAAAGTCATAATTTTTCATAAAAATCAAAAACTTTATCATTTAGATAGGGTACTTGTCATTAATGAATTGTATCTTGTAAAATCTAAAAGATAGATTATAAAGGTTTGAGAAAAGGACTATCTAGATTGCCAAAAATTTGTCGAAATTTGGAAAGGTCTCCCAAGTAAACATAACCTAAAGCTAGAAAATATGTTTTAAAATACAGTTGACATATGCATATGACTAATGCTAGATACTTATGATTAAAATAGAGATTTCTAGATATTAAGATTTAAATCACGACAGGCTTAATCTTAAAATTTAGCAATATTTTACAGTTAAAAATTGTCAAAAATTGTATTTTCAAGTACCTATGTATTTAGATTGTCATAATTTTCTAATTCTTAAAAGTAATAATTAAGCAATTCGTAGGATTGCTTAATTTAATAACTAGATATTATTAAAAAATTTGAAGTATTTTTTTTATTTTTAAAATATATAATATATCTACTTAATCTTATCCTTATCTACTTAATCATTATACCCGCACAAGAGATTTCCAACTATTATTTTAAAAAGACAAATATCGAGCTTGAATTTTTTAATTTGGCAATTAAATTTTTTTTGTATAGATAGGATAGATAGATACTTAAAAAGTGTATTTGTAAATTGCTTAAAAAAATATATCTTACGATAGTTTGAATTTAATAGAAATTCATATTTAATAAATTTTTGGCATTTGTAAAGGGGGAATTAGGAATGTATCCTAAATAAATAGGGAATGTATCCTAAAAACTTATACCTAAAAAAATTCACAAATCTCGTTCCTCTGGTTCGTCTGGCCGTTAGATGCAGATCTAAATACCCCCGAGTGACCCACACGCTTCCTGGAACCTCATCAAGGTGTTATGATTGCAATAAGTTAGGTTAGGTTAGGTTTGTGGCGAAAAGGTGAAATTTATTTAGGTATAAGTTTTTAGGAGACATTCCCTATTTCTTTAGGAGTGTTTTCTTATCACCCTTTGTAAAGGTTTACTTGTCTATATACTGTAGTAGGAGAAAGTCCAAAGGTTAAAAAGCCCATTTAATTTGCTAAAGACCAAGGTTAAATTCTGAATTGAATTGAATTGAATTACAATTCTAATTCCTCCAAAAAGTGAATGATATATTTGGGCCAAACTTTTCAGCCAAGTAGGCTACAGCTAACAGTAGTAGAAGTACTTGTTACTATTTAGTCGATTGATTCATAACTCGATAAAGTTTTAAAAGTCTAAATTTTTTTGCAATTCAATTCAATTCGATTGAAAAGCTACTGCAAATACTGATATATTTACTTTTCCTAATACTGGTAGTATTAGGAAAAAGACAAAAGAGAAATCAATATATGTACCCTACCTATATTCTTGTACGATAGATTAAACTTTTCGAGTTTTTGGACCAAAGTTATTATCTTTAAATTATATCCGTAGCCCCAAGCACTGTGCTTTCAAATTGAACCGGAAAAGTCGAGCAAATGTTTCAATTTCAGATTCGCCTACACATTTTAGACTTTTAGAAATTTTTAGGCTTTCAATATACCTAAGTACTATATACTATAGTAGGTACTTATAGTACATGTAGTAGGTTTATCTTTTTTCTTTTATTTATAAGTATTATTTCATCATACATCATACACTTAAATTGTTCTAAAATAAAAAAATAAAAGGGATCATGAGACATAAGCTGACCAAGAAGGACTGCCTTTCGAGATAATTTCAAGCTTTCTTTGGATTTTTTGATTTCTCTTTAAGTAGCTCCTAGTTCCTACTATATAGTAGGTATACTTAACACTGATATATCCAAGTCAAACGAAGTATTATTTTAAAAGCTACTACTTTAAAAGCTACTATTTGATTTTATATAGTACCCTATCTAGTACAACTTGGTTTAGGTCAAAATTGTCACGAATTTAAGCAAATATCAATATAGACATTCAAGTATTGCAATATATTAATACCTACATAATATCTACTATACTTGTGGGTGTATCTTACAAATTTTTTGATTAGATTTATATAAGATACAATTTCAAATTGTTTTCCTAATTATTGTAATCATTATAGGTAGTGTAGAAAAGACAATAAAAAACCTTCTAATAAGGTTCAAAATCAAAATTTTAAGTACTAGCCTGTACCTAATAACGTAAATCGTAAGTACCAACTATAAAGAATAAGTATAAGCTTACTTAACTTCAAATAGGTACTTATTTGGAGTGCATTTTTCAGAGCTGAATAGCATAACTGCAAAAATTTTTTAAATATTATAAAAAGCCAAAATCAATTTCTGACTCTAAAAATTTGACAATTTAAAAAAAATGTTTTTTCGAAATGTTTATTGTTTGAATTTTTGATATTCTTGACTTTTTCATTCTATACTACCACAATATTATACCAAAAGTATGATTCTAAACTCTAAACTCAAATACCTAAACTCACAAATGTTTGATAGTAGGCAGTAGGGATAATAGCCCTTGTTCAAATACAAGTAATGATTCCAAAGTTCAATATATTGTTAATGTGTTTGATCCTTTTTTATTTTATTTCGAAATAATCCTCTTATTTTTTTTGTTCTTCGATCATTTCTTGGGAAATCTTAACCCATAGCTTTTACCCCCATACATCATAGTACGGAGTATACTACAGTAGATACTAGAAAACTCAATTTCAAGGTCAAAAATATGTATTTTAAGTATTATTACATTATACAGAATACAGAGTAAGATTCAATATTTTTTGAGAAAAAAGTAGATCATTCCAGGATCACGAACTATTGGTACTACTACTACTAGTACTAGGTATGTACTAGAAAAGTACTTATAGATTTTTGAATCATATCAATTTTCTTTTTTTTCTCTCTCATGATCACGATCGTGCTTTTGCTTTGATGCTGAGTCAATAATTTTCTGATGAGATTCATTAAAAAACTGCAGATTTAGAGAGATTCTGCTTAAGAATTCCATATTTCTTACATCTACTATCTTTATTACTACTACTACTATAGTCATTATACATAGTAGTATTTTAAGAAATTCTTCAAATTATTCCTAACTCCTAACCTTTCATAGTTTTGTATAGGGAAATTTCTAAATCATGAACTTTTTTAACAAAAATTGAAAAATTTAACTCTACCAGCAGATTCATTCATTCATTTCAGTCTATACTCTACTATGAGGAAAAAGGATTCTAATATCCGTAAAACCAATTTTTTTCTTTGACAGTCATACTTCGCTATAAGGTTTCACCATTAATAATACTATATCCTATAAGAATCCTATAAGAATGCATTAAAAAAAAAATTTTATCAAGAATTTTGTTTCTGACACCTTGAGGTGACTTTATAAGAAGATTTTGCGTCAATAAAAAATTTACATTGAAGGATGGCGAGTTTAATTTCTTTAGATATGCAAATAAAGAGGGCAATAATTTTCATAAATCTAGAGAAATTAAACTCAAGATCAATCTTGCTGATTTTGACCCTGGATGACCTGCAAGGTCAATAAATTGCCAATTTTACAGACCAAAAAACCTTGGACTTAATGCTAATACAAGATATATCTTAATTAAAATGAACTTTTGATCATTTTCAAAATATTTTAGTCCAAATAAATCCAATTTTGCCAAAAATCAATAATTTCGATATTATAATTATATTAAAAATGGTTCTTGGATTCTGAATTTCCCAATCTATGAATCCATCTGGTGAAAAATTTCAGTCCAAGTTGCCTTTCATCAAATCCCCTCATGAATTTTGATTCGCATAATCATCAAATCTTTTCCCTTTAATTGTTATTCTAAGATTTCTTCAAAGCTAGGCAATATCTATCTATAATTTATTTTTATTAATAATTCCAGGAGGAGTAGGAGTAGGACTGAACTGAGGACGGATTAATTTACTTTATAAAGCACTTTATAAAGATACTTTTGACATTTTACAAATCATGAATTTTAAAAAAGTGTCTGCTGGATTTTGCTAAAGGATTTTTGAATATTTTATAAAGTTGACAGACTTATCAAGATATCTATCTATATTTTACTCAATCTTAGCAGTCTTCTTAGGATTAGTGAAGAGAAAAAGGGTATAATTTTTTTCATAAAAAATTCAAAACTCTAGTCTAATCCTAAGCCTAGATCTTGAGTAACTGAAAAAAACTTAAACCAAAATCCACATTTTTTCGGCGATAATCAGAGTTGACATGAACTTAAAGAATTGACCAAATCGCCCACTTGTTTCAAGTATAAAAAATGACTTGATTTTTATTAAAGTTCAAAGGCAAGTGATTGAGATTATTCGATTTTGAAATAGGTCTTAAATTGGGAAATGCTCGAGGCTCAAGGGGGTTAGTATTAGAAGGCAAAAAATTGCAAAAAAACTGGAAAATTTGAAGTAAATGAAGTTCTTTATCACCTGTCTACCAAAGTCAGTAGGGAATTTCCGGTTTGACTCGACTTCCTGTTCAGGGCCAAAAAGTCAAGTCGATTTGATTGGACCCCCTGAGATTTTTTTTGAGGGAAAAAAGTTGGGAAACGTAACTTTCAAGTCAAACTCAATTCGAAATTCAATTCAATCACCTCATCAATTCGAAATAAATCTTTCTTATTTCCTGACCTGACTTTTTCTCAAATTCGAAATCCTTTTTTTCTGATCTTATGCATTTACCTACCTAGAAATATCCTATTTATATCTATAATCTATAAGTACATACTACATAGTGTAAAAAATTGCTAAAAAGCTTATATTAAACACCCAAGGGAAGATTTACCCTTCTTAAACTATTTTCAACTAAAATTCTTGTAACTTTAACTTTACTTATACAAGCACCTACAGATATATCTAACTATAAGTAAACAAATATTTAGGTCAAAAAATCTCATTTATTAACTTTCTCCAAAATTACTTGTATAGATATATTGTACTAATCGTAAGGATAAGATTTTATTAAAATTATGCAAAATGTAACATTTTTCTAAGCTAAAAGCTTTTTTAATTTATAATATTTTAAAGACTTAATGTCAGTAAAAGCCTAAGAAATCCAGAACTAAAATCCAGAGATTTTTGAAAAAATATGGACCCTTTATATTAAGTCCTATTAAGGATACTTTTTGATTAAGAGGTAGTCATTATTATCATTAATATATGTCTTATCCAATTGTATTTCCTCAAAATTTTGACAAAATTTTATGGACATTTGGCTATAAATTCAATTCTAAAACCTTTTAAATCGAATAATATCCACTCAAATGTCATATGTCTTGCTAAGAGCCAATAGATAAGATTTCTTATAAAATCATTTACTTTGATAAGAGTTTCAAAATCTCTGAAATGATTTCCGCAAAAGAAAAGTTTCCAGCTGAGAATGACACTGAGAGTTTTTATCACAGTATAGGAGAGAATAAAAAGTCTAGAAAGATAGGTATAGAAAAAGATTGCAAAGTTTGCTCAAATTCTCAATTTTTGCAATGTACTTAAGTATCCCACTACAGACTAGTATGTAAGTAATGTAATAACAATATTCAGCTCTCGAACAAAATTACCTACTTTTTTTCTATTTTACTCTGGTATTTTTTTAGGTTTTATAAGAGTTTAGACTTTGCCAAATAGACTTAGGATTAGAGCTAAAAGTTTACTCGATTTGGTCAATTCGCACAAGGAGAAAAATGAGACACATTTATTATTACATCGCCAAACAAGCTCTATCTCTAAATCCACAGCTCTATCTCTAATCTTTATTCAATTACTGAGAGAGAAAAAAGTACTTGAAAAAAAGTAATTGAAATAAACATATCCTAATCCTTAACTATATTTCAATTTTCAATTCAATTCTATTTTACCTATTTAAAATATCAGCAGATCTGGCTAGAATCAAATTGTTTTAAAAATATAGAGAAAGCATAAAGAAAGCATAATATAGAGAAAGTATTCGCAATTCTCGATGATTTCAAAATAATAAATTTATTTAGGTATAATCAAATTTTCATTTTTGAGAAATTTTGGATCATATTACAAGTTTGATAACTATTGATACAGATATTTATACTTTTTGTGCGAGCGAAGCGAGCACTTACTATTCAACTTTGCTTGCACTTTGTCCGTCCGTCCGTCTGTCTGTATGTTTGTCCAGGGATAACTCGAGAACTACAGGACCGATCTTAACCAAACTTGGCATGAAGGACCCCCATAGGGTGGAGGTGTGCCATTTCGACAAAAATTTCAGATTGCTCCACTCCTTGGGGTTCAGGGCCCCTTTAAGGGTCCCCTATGTTAAACAAATGGGAAAAATCAAAAATGAGGTTTAAGCGGCCTAAGGGGTAATCGATGACGGAGATTCCGAATTTGACATCCATTTAACCATAAAATTGACCTTTGACCGCGGAAAAATGGGCAAGATGAGACGTTTTCAACGCTTTGCTCGCACAATTTAAATTCAACTTCAAGCGAGTTGATTAAAGCCTAGTTGATAAGGCTTTTGACAAAATTTTGCCTTTACTCGCTTTGGTAAGTACTATTTGAATGCATTTTTATAGACAACTTTTTCAAGTTTTGTAAAAATAGATAGATCATACTTATGTTTAGTAGTAAAGTATAGGCACCCAAGTATATGCAAGTAATACTGATGTTATTTGTAATTTTCAAACAATGGATACCCATATAAATGAAGGGATACTTCCATATGCATTGCATGGCTATCCATTTTTCAAGGACAAGGACAGAAAGAAAGTTTTGAGATAGATTTATCGAATTTTAAGAATAGATTTCATGGTCATGGACATTTTTTTACTGCTTTTAAATATCCTAGAAGTTTTCAACAGAAAGATAAGGACATTATGGTACCCTATCGTATACTTATAGGATCAGGATAGGTAATAAAATAACGAAATGAAATGAGGAAAGGAATATCTTATCTTTTATAATTGCAGATTTGTTCTACTTACTCAAAAACCCATATTAGATACATATATATACTGGAGAAGTACCTTCTCAACTTTCACCATTTGATTTCCTGCTCTATTAAACTGTCTAGACTGTAAAATAACTAGTTATTTATAAATTATACCAATTTACACAAGGTTTGGTGAATATACTATATAGTAGAACCAATTTACACAGTTTTATTTTGAAGCTTATCTTTCACTAATTTTATAAAATTTCTAATATTTGAAATAATGATAAGATTATCTACTTCTACACACTTATCGCATTTTGAGATAAGTAGTAACTTTTCCTTTAATTAATTTACTACTTACTTTACCTTATCCTACCTATTCTCAATACTCCTACACAATTTCCAACAACTTGTTTTTATTTCCTTTTATCTACGCCTAACATCCTGTTTTCTCTTCTTAAAACCTCATTAGCAGAGGCTTTACGATTATTTTACTATTTTCCAAGTTTCTCCTACTTTACTTATGAGTAGTATGTAAGTAATTTGTAGCTTGTTTTGTAAGGATAAGTAGTAGAATAATCGTAGAAAGGCAATAAAGGTAAAGTACTTGTTAATCTCATCGTCTTATTAAAATAAACTTAAACAAGTGTTAATCCCTACACAAACTACTACCATTATTATAGAGCTTGTAAATTCTATTACAGTTTTATGCTTTAATAGAATAGTTTTATGCATAGGGAATTAGCAAAGAAAAATTGTAGAATCCAGTCATATTTTTTGGCAGATACTAAGGCAAGTTTAACTATAATTATAAGTACCCTATACAGGGTACTGACAGGATACTAGCAATCCAAATTCCAAGCTGAGTACTCGTGTATTTTTAGTACAATCTCAACCTTTAATGTACTTGGGTATGATTTGATTGTAAAGGTTTATAACCATTTAAATTCCAAAAGTAAACTTTGATTGAGATTTACTAGTATTTTACGTATTTAGTAGGGTACTGTAGTCTATAGGTGTTTGCTTTATCCTAAATAAAACTTGTCCAAAAAACATATTAGGTACCTATACAATTATCTCATGCTAAACTACAAAGTAATCATTAAATATCTATTAGTTTACAAACTCATGAACCAATTTAAGTCTATTGATGTGTTTTCATATGCAACTGTAAATCATTTATTTAATTTCTCTCAAATAACTCGAATAATAAATGTAGTATATATTTTGATAAGGTACGATAAGTCTTATTATTTTACATTAATAAAATAGTTGTAATTATAAATAATTGACTAATGAAAGAACAATGTTCATAGAATAACAACTTATAATGGTCTAGGTCTAATGTATCTATTATCAGTAATTAAAAATGTAAATAGTAAATACCTAGTACTATAGAACGGATATTATTGAAAACGGAGAATTGGATTTAAAGTCCGAGTGAATAATTTAAAAGTTTTTAACTTCAGTACATTGGCCTAAAAAAGTAGTATCGTATCTATTATTACTAAAAATACGAAAAACAGGTCTGAAATTGAACAGTAAGTGGACATTATTATATTATAGTGGAATGAAATTCGATTAGTCTGGGTTGATAAATTGCAACCATTAGTTTTAGAATTGAAAGTGATTTGTTTTGTTATTCGGGTGTTTGTGATGTTGATCTCATTCTAAATAAACTAGTTTACAGTTTACTTTTTTCACATAATGTACCTATATACTAAAACTTCACTAGGATTTTCGAGTCTCTGAAATGTGGGAAAGTAGTCGATGTCCTGAGATGAATGTAGTGATAAGGCCAGGAACGGTAGGGTAGATCTCATACTTATTCGCTTCGAAGAACATAGTCAATTTCCACCAGAAAATCCCGTAAATATGTACACCGAAAATTCTTTTAATCAATAAATAAATAATTCCAAAAGTTAATTCAAGTTTCAATAACAGATACCTACCTAAAGAGTAGGTAGGTATCTGTAATATCAAGAGCTTTTAATATTATACGAAAATGAAATTTTTTCATCTTTCAACTTTCATATTGAAAATGTATTCAGGTGCATAAGTGAATTTAATCAAGGTAAAGATGAAAAAACTTTAGTGATCGTGAGCTTTTATCTTATCATGAAAACTTACCTTACCAATAAGACCCAAATGAAAACGCTCGCCGGGAAACCGGAGCTCCAACTTTAATCCACTATAAAAGAATACAAAAAGACCATAAGTATCCTATTATACTACTCTATTCTTTATATGTATAGGAAATAAAACACCACCAAGAGATACAGTGTAAGAAAATTTAATATTGGAGTATCCTAAAGTTAATTTATTTTTATCTTACCAAGATAAAAAGTAAGAGTAGAGGAGACAATACAAGTAGAGTAAATGTATCCGATAAGAATCTAGAGCTGGTCTTGGTTCTGGTACTCGAAACAAATGCTATAAAAATATTGAATTGAATGTTTTAATCAAAAAATGTATGAATTCATTAATTTAATATAAGAATAAAAACATTATTAAAATGATTGTTTTTTGTCTGTATAATATATTGAACAATATTTCAATTTTGTTTGAAGTAATGAATTTGAATATAAATACAAATTATTTTATCCAATGTTTAGGAGGTTTAAAAGTTATTTAAAAAACGGTTAACCAACGAGCATCGGAAAGATGAGATTAATGATAAAATGTTATACCTTAATGTCAGGTTTGGACCTATAAAGAGATGCTGTAAAGTGGTTTAACACCTTTTGGTTTTCCTGGTCCAGATTAACTTCCATTCAATAGAATCTTCCAATAGAAAATCTCCTAAATATATTACAACTTCATGATCCACTTTGATAATTCAAATCCTTGGGTTTTGCAGAAGATCCTATAAAATAATACAATGTAATTAAAATGATTGCAGTTTAACAATTTTTTTTTCTCATTATGGGTAAACAAGTTCAAATATTGAACTTTTGGTTTAAAACTGAGAATCAGATAACTTGAATTATACTCAACATAGCAATTTTTCAGGAGAACGAAAGTATATAAACATCATTTTATTTTTTAATTTTAAATAAGGTTGCTTTCCGAATTAATAAACGAGTAAATATTTACCAAATCTAGTTTGTAGTCTTTCCTTCCGTTTCAGGTTAAGCTACAAAATTAAATTTAGAATCTTAATCTGTTTAATAAAATAAGTGTAATTAGTAATTTGTTCTCTAACTTACCGATGAATACAACTTCTTTTTACTTGATGCGATGAATCACTTGCGGCAAATTCATTCTCCTTTATTTAAATCTACCTACATGACTTTACTTTCTTGATTAGCATCAGCAACACCCACGCGAGCTTTTACAACTTTCAAGTTTTCCAATTCTTTAAACTAGATTAAATCCAAATTTGCAAAAAGCCAAATCTCTCGTGTTGTCGTTGTTAGTCTTTCTTGAAACAAGTAATTGCCCAATTTGATATATTGATCTGGTGCTGGTGTTAATGTATAATTTCTTGTTACAGTGCTTACAGAGAGTTTAATTATCCCAATTAATCTAACATCCGGAGCCTTTTAAACAAAAATAAAATTCATATCCATTAAATATTTCGTACATAAACTCAATTTACATTATAATTTGTAATAATGTTTGTGATCATAAATTAAAACAAAGACATTATATTCAACATGGTCAGTCAGCATATAAATTTTTAAATCATTTTTCACTATATTTTTAAAGATTAATATTAAGTAGGTACTGTACAATTCTTATTTACCTGTTTAACCGAAAGTCCACCTTCATAATATTGTATATTGATTTCATCAGCCTAGCCTGAGCAATTACATCCTCAATCCGACTCCATCAAGTTGATCAAACCAAACCCATCTTTAAGGAATTTACAAAAATCCTGAAAACAAATAAAAAACTTTTTAAAAGCTCGATTAAGTATATAATATACCCTTAAAAATGTTCAATCTAAAAAAACTATACTGTAAAACAATTACCGTATCTTATACTAATTACTACCTTGCTTATACTTATAATAACATAACAGTTAATTATAAATATAATAAAGAATTTAGAATTGTGTTTGATAAGTTTTCAGATATCTAGTGGCATGTAATTTGCCAAAATTCCCGTGATAACTTGACAAAAATTAATTTCGGCCTTTAAGAAAGTACTCTATCAATCTTTTATTTTACAAATAGAACACCATCCATTAAAGGCCTCTCATAATCATTATTTATTAGACATTAAAAAGTATTTAATAGCATATTAAAGGCAAAATACATTATAAATTGTACAGTTAAACTTACCAACTGAATTCGGAATATCAAATTTAAATATACACAATATCCTCCTAGTACTAGTGCATAACCAGCAGCAAGTGAATCTTTCATTTACATGCCAAAAAACAGACTTGACACAAGACTTATTGGTGAAGCTCGATATTCTAATGTTGGTCCGGTTAACTATCTACTAAAAATAACAAAAAATAAAGAAAAATCAATACATTAAAGTTAAGTTAATAATCCTGCTGCATTGCATTTTATAATCCATAATCATAGCAGAAATTCAAGAATGTAACTAGTTAAAATAAAATGACTTACGGTGATTCAGATTATGGCTACCTTTTTAAATGTAGCTAATTATTTCTATAATTAACTTAATTAACAAAAAGTTAAAAAAATCGGTGACTAGTGACTGACCTGACTCGTGTTTTCCTCGTCCTCGTGTGCTCGACTCGACCTCGACATCATGTGCATCATTATCATCGTGTTTTTGAAATATCTTATTTTAGCAATTTTTGATCTCAAATATACCCAATGATAATGAAATGATACTCGTAAAGTAAACCCAAGCCTTTCGAATTTCGAATCGAACGTTTATTCACTTTAGCTTCAGACTTCCGACCTCGACCAGAAGACCAGATAGATTCATGATTTAAGTTTAGCTCCGAAAAACTAGATTTTGTTTGAATTTCAGGTTCATTCGATATAATATACTTCTGGTGTAGGGTACTAACTACGAAGGTTTATTTGCAATATTCAGTTCAGATTAAGACCAAGTCTTGCTTTTCAGAGCTGAATTCAAAAGCTCGCCTATTGTTATTACTTAAAGTATGTACTAGTAATAAAAAAAATCAGACAGAAAGTGGTAATCATTTTTAGACTTTGATTTTTGAGCAATGCAATGAGCAATTCGAGTCGAAGTCGGGATAATTTTTTAGGGAGTAGTAGATAGTTAAATAAGTGAGAAAGCAGTTTTACAAAATTTTACTGGAAGACATCTGCATCGCATCTATCTGTGAAGCAAGCAGACTTTATCTCATGCATTTTGTATTACTCTAGTTAGTATTTAGTAATTTTTAATAGTTAAGTTAGTTAGGTGATTGATGATTTAAATTAAATTACAAAAAATGTAGTAATTACATACCTAATGTCTAATTAATCAATTTATTTAAATACGAGATAGCGTTGATTTGATTTCATATCATTTTCAATTTTATACAAATCTTGAAATATACCTACTACGGATATAGTAGATATAATCAAAATCAAGTTCAAGTAGGTACCTACTTTACTATTTTCTTTAATATTTTTTATTGTATTTACAAATTGAGAATTTAATTTCAAAGTTTTATAAATATTATTAAGAATTTACAATATAATTATCCTCAAGTTTTAATAAAATTATGTACATAATAGTACAAATTAAACTATAAGTAATTAAATGTAGTAGGGTACAGATTAAGTAATGTGTAGTATAACATGAATGGCCATTTAATTTACTTAATATTTTTACATTATTTTCTTTCAAATAATAATCACAGAATTGAGGATCTCTAGAATGGATTTTAGATTTTATAAGTTTGCAAATTACTTTTGATTTAAATATGATTAAAATTAAGTATCTCTATTTAATAGTTAACGCTGTACACTGCATCTGCATAATGCATAATAAATGCAATAAATTACTTAATAAACATAAAATAACAAAAAATTAGTATGTACTTAAATCGTAAGTATAGTTTATAGCTGAATGATTAGCTTAAGTTTAATTGGATTGTATTTCAGTTACGCAATATTTAATTTGAACAAAAAAAAGTCAGTGACAATGTGCCTTTAATTAATAAGTTTAATTAACAATAACAAATTGAATTGGTTTGAATTTTTAAGTCAAGTCAAGTAGGTAAGTATGCAAAATTTTAGCTTTAACATTTCTTATAAAAAATACCGATAACATACCCTACTTATTTTACCTCTAACAATTTAGTAATTTGCATTTTGCATAGGATTAGTTATAAAACTGTGCCAAATTCTGAAGAATTTCTTGTCAAATACAAATAATACAAAAAAGTAGCCAACCGCTACCAAGGATTATCATAGAAAAAGTTTAATTCGAATTTAAACTGCTTCTAAGATAACCATTGGAACCTATCTACTAGGGCTAGGGTACCTATCTAATTAGGATTGTGCTTATCACTGCTTTTACATTTTTGAGAAAAAAAAAATTATCTTTTAGGTATATCAGTATATCTAATCATAATAATATAGTTTTGGCAATTTTTTTTTATAAAATTATTGTAAATATCTCTGAAGTACTTACATAATTAATAAGTAAACTGATGAGAAATAAAAAATCTCTAATTAATTAATAACACTGGCACTTTTTATAGACTATTTATAAGTCCCGAATTTGCATTGAATTAATGAATGACTATTTAATTTGCTATCTCGACTATCTTGTATAATGTGATTGAGAAAAATAACTTTGTTATTTTGTTTCTAATCTAAAAGATTAGGTACTTATGTTACAAAACTACCTTCATAAATAATAATGATTATTATCAATTATCAAACTACGATTTTATCCTCTACCTAGATTTTTTTTTCAATACTTGATTTGATTTCAAATTCAAATGTCGATAAATAGTTGATAGAATAGAATGTAATAGCCTATTTTAAATGTATTTTGTACGACAAATATAGTTAAGTCTTAAGAAGCTTAAATATTATAGATTGGTAATAAGTAATTAAATTAATTCTCATTTAGACATTTTTAAATGTATTTCTATCAGAATATTCCTAATTTTTATCTTTTATCTGTCTAACTAATACCTAAATGAATTCTAGTTTCATATTAGGTAATAAGCTATCTACTATTAAGGTATGTTCTATTGTACACTAGTTTAGTATTACTATTTGTTTTCATTAAAAAAATTATTTAAGTATAAATGATTTTTAGGCTTCTATATTTTGAACAAATTGAGTTTAAATAGGATTGGGAAAAATATAATAACTTTAATCTCAACGAATAAAGTTCAAAATACGGTTACATAGTACCCTACCTAACTATAATAGTCCAGTTATTGTAGCATACAGTTTCCAAAATAATTTAATTGAAATGACCTAACTAGTTGAGGGTCAGAGAGCCAGAGGAATCTCATTATTTGAATTATTAGAACTATCAGGATTTTCTTTAGATGGTAAATTTCCTATTATTCCTCTTGTTATACTGGGTCGGCGTACATCTTGTTCTTGTAATAATAGGACAGGTAAACATCCACTTTCATCGGTAATAGAAATTTCAGGATAAGGAAGTAGTCCAGGCTAAAAACGGTAATCACAATTTAAAAACATAGATACTAATGTAAAGGTAAATTATAAAATGAAACTTACCGAATCACTCGATCGTTTGAAAGTTGGGTTTGAATTCGGATATTCATGTATCATGGACAAATTATTATTAGGATAATTATTCGTTAATAAAGGAGATTGAAGTCCACTTAAATGAAGTCCACTCAAACCTTGACTTATATCCAATGGAAAAGCCTGAGATTGATTGGCTAGCGGTGAATCTAATTGAAATAGTCTAACAGGTGATGATGGAGAGGATGAATTTGTAATAGAATGCCTTCGGTCATCTCTCTGTAAAGTTATTTCAAACATTCATCCATTTAAGAAAGTCAAAAAATTATATTCAATTTTATACGTACTTGTAGAGATTTTAAATTCGTTAGTCGAGGTGAAGGTGGACAAGCACCGCCCTCAGAACCTCTTCTGAAATAGACAATTATATAATTATACAAAGACAACATTTAACGTTGTTTTTTATGTAATTTTGAGTATATTAATTAATAGAATAAACTTACCGAACGGGACTATATCTTTCACAGCTGTATATTAAGAAAAAAAAATAAATTATGAACTACCTATTGAAAAAATTATTTAAAAAAAAACTTACGAATTCATATGAGGTAAATCTTTGTAAGTTTCTCGACCTATAAAATATTTTAAAAGGAAGATTGCTTTAGTATTAAATTTGAAATATTCAAGAAACAAACACAAAACAGCAAATACTTTGTATAATATAATATAATATGCACAAACACTTGATAAAAAAAGCAATAAAATAAAATTTTGCAACAAAAAATTAAAAAAAACCTTGTGGTTGTGCAACATGGTTGTAATAAGACGGAGTTGAACGATATTTTCTTGTTGGTTGAATTCGTGACATTGTATGGTTAAATAGACGTCGATGTAGATAATGTGGCATATTCATATTTACATGATTGTAACTAGTTGCGGGATAACTTGGACCAACCATAAAATGATTATTCTGTTCAAGTTCATGATTATTTGAATCAGCGGATTCAATTTCTTTATGCCGATTGAATAAATAATAATAACATAACCGTGCAGGTGAGTATAAAAAATAAAAACAAAAAAATAAAATAAAATAAAATAATAAGCTAACTAAAAAGATGTGTTAAACAAATAATGAAATAAGAAAAGAAATTAGAAAAAAAGTAGGTACTAACCTGGTGGTCTTTCTGTTGAAAATAACAAGAAAAAAAGAGATTTTTAGATTTGGTGTTTATACGGCCGAGGCCTTAGGAATTTATTAATCTTTGAGAGTTATAGTAAGAAATATTACCGACAACAGTTATTAAGCCACTTCTTCTACTCCGACCGCGGAAAATTTCTTCATCATTTCCTAAATAATTTGTATCTCTTCGTAATACACCAGTAGTTAACTGTTCCCTACTGGATGGATGGGACCAACCTCCATCACATGGTTGTTGTTGCTTCTCTTTATAATTAGCACCGCCGTCTGAAGCTCTTCTGCCAAATCCTGAGGTATTTTCCATCATAGCAGTTGGAGGTTTTAATAAATGTTGCTAAATTACAAAACAAGGAATTAATTTCAAGTTTCAAGTTAGAATAGGATCCTTTTATTTTTAAAATCTTACATCTTTAATACTTTCAACTAAAGGTATTGACTCAGTTCCAGGAGTTTGAACAGCTAACCCCTTTTTTAAAATTTAAAATTGAATTAATATTCAAATCTTTTTGCTAAAATTTTTGTTAGTTCTTACTTGTGGTAAATCGACTGTATGTCGACGTCCTTGATGGGATTGCGAGTTATTATCTCTTCTTGTTTCATCTTCAATATTAATACCCAATTCATCAAACTATTTTTTACAAGAAAAAAGAGTTATGTAATAAAATTTTAGTTTAATTCAATGATAATTATAGTCTACCTTCTCGTAAATTTGAGAATCGTTGATAAAAAATTGTATTTCGGAATGAGGTGATTCGGGAGCTCTTTCTACCTAAAATATTCGAAAAAAATAAATAATCATGTTAACAAGATATCTAGGTGTAGGTGTACTACTGATATTTCAACTTTTTATAGTTTCGATTTCTATTCTTTTCAAGTTAGTTTTACTGTTACTACCACACTTACAATTCCAGTAGTAATAGAAGCTTTTCTCTGAGTTGAAACATGGAATGGACTTGAAGGTGCTGGACTCGAAGGTTGTGGAGAATGCGGAGAATGATTAATATGGTTGCTTCTTTCTTCAGCTTGGGCACTAATGAGTAAATCATATATTGCGCTAATATGGTCATATCTTTTATCTCTAACTGATTGAAGAATCATTTCTCTACTTAGTCCAGGTAGTAAAGTCATCTGATCAACTACTAGCTCATCAATAATTTCGCATTCTTCTTCGTTTATAAAATTTGAATTGGGAATCTAAAAAAAAATAAGATTAATCAATTAAACAATACCACACACAAATTTGTATTGAATACTTATTTGTTTGCGTATTTAATAGGGATATTTTTCTTACAATAATTTGTACCTGGTTTTGTAACATCCATTTATGACTGAGGATTTGAGAAACAGTCAGTCTTCTAGAAGGATCAACAATGATTGTGCTGGCGATGAAAAAGTAAAGTGTAAAAGTAATATTAAATATTTTTATATCTGTAGTTTGCTTAAGCTTAATTTCGTAATCAATTTCTAATTTATGTAGTCTTATGAATTTTGATAATTTGTTACTTACTTCCGGATAAGATGCTCACAATCTGTGCTCATAAAAAATGGAATTCGAAATTTTCCAGTAATTACACGACTAATAAACAATCAAAATCAATAATCAAATATAGTTAATAAAATAATAGTAGGGTATGTAGTGTGTAGTAACAGTATCTTACTTTCGTAAACTATGTAAAGTTGAGCCATCAAAGGGTAAAGCCTAATAAAAGAATACCAAGTTTAAGTTTAAAAATCTCCAAAATAAAAATGGTATATATATGGATAACTTACGCCACAAACAAGTACATATAATACAACTCCTACATTCAAAAATGAACAATTAGATATCTTAATAAATAAAGCAATCATAATTGAGATTGAGATTACGACTAACCTAAACTCCATATCTATAAAAACAAAAATATCACGATTAGATTTAATTTTATTTCAAGCTAATGCTTTAATTATTTTTTGTAACTTCTTACATCTGCTCGTGGACCATCGTACTTTTTACCCTCAAAGAGTTCAGGGGCAGCATAAGGAGGCGAACCACACCAAGTGGAAAGTAATGATCCTTCTTGATATTCATTACAAAATCCAAAATCTTAAAAAGAAAAAAATTTTAATACTTTCTCCACCTACCTATGTAAACTTATAACTTTAACTTACCAGCTAATTTAATATTATTGTTTCTATCTAATAGTAAGTTTTCAGCTTTTAGATCTAATGTATAAAAAAACAAAATTTTTAATACATTTCAATCAAAAAAATAATACATATTCCATCAAAAAAGTTATTACCTCTATGTACAACACCATTTTTATGGCAATAATTTACAGCAATCACAATTTGATTAAATATTCTTCGTGCTTCATCTTCATTCATTCGTCCATTTACTACCAAGTGATCTTTTGTTGTCATTCACAAAAAAAAAGAGAAAAGAAAAATAGCGGAAATTAAATTAGGTATATCAGTAATTCAATTAATATAGATAGATAAAAAAAAAGTACGATCGATAAAAAGGATTAGAAACATACCAAATATTTCTCCACGACTCGCATATTCAGTCACTAAATATATTACTTTATCAGTCTCCATCACCTAAAAATAACAAAATATTCATTGAAATACGATATTCCATCCAATTCCAACTACTATATTAAGATTACATATAAAAAGAAAGGGTTCATAGTTCATTGAGATTGATATATAAAAAATTTAGGTAAATATAATGCATTTCTCAATCGTTTCTCCAGTACATACCTGATATAACTTTATGATATTCGGATGTCTCAATCTGTGAATAAACGAAAAATAAACATATATGTAGTGTATATTCATATTGTAGTTTTCATATTCATATTCATAGGTAGACCGAGGATTCTTTATGTATTATGCCTTAGCCTTAGCCCTTAGCACATAATAAGGAATTAACAGTATACACAGAAAATTCTTACTTTCTCATAACATGGATTTCACGGAATATTTTCTTCAGATTCTCCGGTGTAAGCTTTGTTTTATCAACTATTTTTATTGCCACCTTAAAAAAACATATTCATAAGTTAAGATCACCGCATTTTATTGTTTTATTGTTAGTAGACTATACTATACTAATAGTATAGTACCTAGTACTAGTTAGAGTAGTGCTATTAAGGTTAATACTCGTAGAATGATATGTAAACTGTCTTAAATCTTAAGTTAAGCCACAAGTTTTTTAAAATAGATAGGTTATGGTTATGGTTAAATCCTACTATTCATTTAAAGAAAGTAACTTAAGGTTACATATAGTGCTAGTTCAGTAACTACGTACGATGACCCTGAATTTCATTCTTTCCATTCCTATTCTCATACTAGTATTCCCTACTTACTCGACGTATATGAAAATATATAAATTGTTAAACAGGTTATGATTCCGAATCCATTTGAGATAAGGTATGTACAACTCTCATATTAGAAAGCAGTAGTAAAAGAAATACATAGATATAAGCAAGTAAAAGGACTTTTTTTTAGTGAGTACTGTCCTGGGAACTTATTCACCAGTTCTGGGAATATATAAGTACGAGTTTGGTTAAGTAAGTTAAGAGTAATAAGAGCAGCAGGTTCTGGTGAAAATAAAGTTAAAAAAAAACGAGGATATATAAGGTAGTAAATACAAATACAACTAGTAACTAGAATTCTAGATGTAGAGTAAAACCGAATTTTCAGTGACTTGGGAGTTGCCGCGAGGGCACCGCACCGGTTCGATACTTAAGTATTACTATACTCGAGTTCGGATTTGCGTCAGACATCGTCATACAGACGTCATACAAAACAAAGTGAAAAACCGAATAGTATACTTGACTTGAAATTGTTCAACTTCTCTCTACTCTCTCTGTCTCTTTACTTTTTCTCTAGTAAATTTGTATGTATTTTATAAATTATTTTATTATAACTACACCTCGACTTGACATAGACATACACAGCTCAGATCAGACAGAAGGATCTAATATCTACGAGTACTTACTCTAACTTTACAAGGTCTATTCAAGCTGCCTGTTATATCTTTTTACTTTGGTCAATTTAGGTCAAATATCTTAATTTCATCGTAAAGAGCTACATTTTTTAAGGAAGATGTTGAAATTTTTAGATTCGTAGATCAAACTCCCTCAAAATCTGTCCATTTAAATATAGAAAGTCGCGGAAAAATGGAAATCTCAAATATTAGACAAAGATCTTCCTGGACAAAAAATTTTGGTCAGAAATTCATGAAAATTTGGGTAGAGTTTATGGTAACAATGCTGCTTTTGATGATGAATGTGGAGTGAAAAAGTCGATTTGAAAATTTCAAGGGATAATATGACGTCGAGAATGGTAGTACACTGAAATAGGAAAATCCCTGTTTTCCACAGAAAACATCTTCGAAAGGTATACAAATCACAAAATACCAACATGTTTCTAAAAAATGTAGCTATTTACGATGAAATTAACAGATTTGACCTGCCTTGACCCAATGAAAATATATAACAGGCAAGTTGAACGGCTCTCGTTTCGTACTACTACTATCTTTCTGTTTACTGTATCTTTACAAACATGCAGTTTAACCCTTATTAGTTTCACTTTTCTGTCTTTCAAATTAATAAAATCTAGGTACTTAACCTACCTACCTTACCTCAAAAAACTAATATGTTTAACATCTTTCAAAATATTTACGAGGAAGAATAGAGGAGAAAACGAATACATAAATAATAACCTTTACTCTTTGCCCAAACTAGATACATATTATTTATTTTACTATTTGCGGATGCAATGTATGATGTATGCAAATATAATTTATGAAATATGAAAAACTTTATATCTAAATAATACAGAGATCTGCTAGTCTGAATAAAAACTACTTTACCGGCTTCTCATATCTTATTGCTCCTTTTTTGTAAGGATCTCTTCAATTAAAATTAAAATATGTAAAGCCTGTGGGTATAGAATCCAGTTTTGGATTTCGTTTACAGTACCGTACCCTAGTTGTAGACACAGCACAGGCAGATATAGTTACTGATATTGAGTGACTGGGTAAGGTAGCTCAAAAAAATTACAAGCCAAACATTGGATGGCTCAGAGAAAGCAGATCAAAATCAATACCTAGATAATTTTCCATCCATTTAATTGAAATGAAATGTATTCAAAAACTCGACAGTCCTACGGTAGGACTCCTACCTACTACCACGCCACTGTATTGTTATGCAATGATTACTAATGTCATGAATATGAGTGAGTTGGGTTCGCCTAAAGTAAAGTAATTAAATATGTATCTTTAAAAAATTAAAATTCTTTAAATAGGTATGTACATATTAACTAAACTAACTACCTTTTAATGCATTAACTACTTTTACTAAAGATTTATTTTTAAATCTTAAATCTTTACTTTAATAAAATATTATGTTAACTGGATATATTGTAATTGTAGGGTAGGTAGGTAATACAGAGTAGAATAATTCCAAATTCATGCTGGTGGGCTACTAGGCTATAGTACAAACAGTATAACTAATACATAGAATATTATTTTATTTTATTTACTGTAGGCACTCGAATCTAACTCATTATATGATGGATGATTATATGTTATTTATTTGATAAAGGTATCTAAATCTCAAGATGCTATCTCAATCTATAACAAAATAAAAAAAATATTTGCAAAAAAAATTTCACCATAATACGAGTAGGTAACTAAAACTGGCAAATAACGATAGAATTTGAAAATTAGAATAGGTGCTATATAAATATGAGTGAAGATAAAGTAGATAAAATACTACAGACCATATAGGTACATAGTTACATAACAAAGGTAAAAGATTATTGTAATTATTTATCTACACCTACAATATATATAATTTAATATGATTATAATAGAGTAATAATACGTAGTACATATATACCTATACATAGATAATTTAGTTTAGTATTAGTAAGTAGGTACCTACCTATTCAATGTATAAAATAATATTGCATTGTAATGTGTAATAGATGTATAGAAAGAATACTAATACATTATAGGTATAGGTATTAGGCAATGTAATCTAAAATCTAAAATGTTTATGTACCCTACCTATTTCAATACTCTTTCGCTTACCTATTTACATATTATTATTGAATATTTTTATTTTTAACCTTAACTAACTAACTACAGATTTTTTTGAACAACTCAACAGATATATTATAATTCAATGATCAGATCAGAAAAAACCAGATTACTATTGAGATGTAGATGTAGTTCATGGAGATCAATGCCAAATGACGAATGTTTTCTTTTATGATTACTGGAATATTTAATATTATAATGATTTGTATATCTAGGTAAATCTTTATTTCTACTTATATAAAATACATACCTACAGATAATAAGTTTTCAAGTAGATAGTTAGCTAAATAGTGGCTAGTAACCATTATTGATATTATTATTATGAAATAGGTACCCTGTGTGTTTTTGGCTTTTAATTTTACAAAGAGCTTTGCATTTTGCCTTTACTTTAAGTTTTTAAAATATTAATATTTAAAACACGACATAGGTAATATTGTGTTGTGTTTGTGTTGGCTGCTCATTGTATTTATTAAAACTATCTAAAGATAAAATATTCATATTTCTTTAATAAAATAAAAGTAATATTTTTATTGTATAAGCAAAGTACCTTATAACTATAACTTTAACTGATTGTTCAACTTAATATATAGCAACCTATAATTAAAGAATATTTAGGTACGAGTTTAGTAATTTTAAATTTTCAATATTTATATTATAGAAGTAGAACTAGCTAAGCTCTAGATCCATAACATAGCAAGTGTAGTATGAGTATAGTATGAAGTAGGTATAAGTTAATATTTATGAGTGTGAAGTATGAGATTTGTATCTCATAAAATATTCGAAAGCTCTCTCTCATCTCTTTAATTGGTATGTCATTTATATTTACCTAAAATGCTAAGTATAAGAATGTTAAATGTTACCTAACTAAAATGTTAGTTTTAGGTACTAGGTTCCTAATATTAATAATTTTATGTAAATACTTATTTTCTTCATTAACCTTTATTAATTTATTTTTCAAGTTCCATAATGAAAATGAATTCAGATACGCTTTTTATTTTTATGTTTAAGGTTTAGAAATTTTAGAATGTAAATTATTACTAATAAAAGATTATGATTGTACTGAGTGAGGATGAGGATGAGGATGAGTACTGATCGTGAGCAAAGGTTTATAAATAAATTATAATTAATACCTACTTACCTAATACCTACATAGTTTAGCTTCTAGCTTACTCGTATTAGCACTAGTATATTACAACTTATTTTTTAATCTTTAAAATGAAAAATAAATCTCATCTCGAACCAAACCAAATTCTTTTGTTGTGTAGATTATCTTATTTTGTGAATAATTAAATATTTAAATTAGTAATAATAAGTAAGTATTTATTACTTTACTTGTATAATAATCTATATATAGACCTACCTACCAGTGCCAATCCTATACCTACCTATCTATTCTACTTAGGTATTTATAACTCAATCCAGAAATTAGTTTAAAAATATTGAGTGCATTTGTTGTATATTTAAGGTAGTGTTTACCTTATAATATCGAATTGAATTCGAATGTAGTTTAATCAAGCTCTACATTTGCCTTATATCTTTTCCTATCTTTAAATTATTTAAAAGGTATGTCTGGAATCTACCTAACTAATAACTACTGTAGTCTGTAGGTAATTAAGATTTTTTAAATCAAAATTAATAAATTACTATTTAAATACTTAACTATACCTGCCTAATTGTAATACATACCTAGGTATAAGATACCTAAAAGATAAAATGGTTATTGAATAAATATAGTGTAGTATGTACCATGTACCTAGTACCTACTTATGTTATGTAACTAAAAACTAGCAGATTAACTCATGCTTTGTACAGTTAAAACCTGCCGCATCGCTCATTCATCCTTATCATTATCCTATCATATTATCTTAATGCCCAAACTAAAATACCTTTGGTCACATTTTAAGCCATGATACCTGATCAGGTAATTATACCTGATCAAGTTATTTAAATTCGATTTTTCAAACCATACATCGATATTCATACTTCATACACATTATAAAATAATACAAAGTAGGTATGTATAAAGTTTAATATTATTTTTAATTAGAACTGCCTATCCTACTGTGTTAGTAAGTTGACAACCTACTTAATCTTATTAATCTTACAATTGTTAGATTGATTTTTAATTGTTACAATATGCAAGCAATCAAAAACACAAAATAAAATCAATACAGAGCAGAGTTAAAAGAAGAAAATTACTAGGTACATACTAGGTACCTACTACCTACCTACTCTGTACTCTTATTAATAACTTTTGCTGATGGCTGGCTGATGCTGAATGTAAATTTAATTATGACGACAGAACATATTCATTTATGGCTTATCTTATAATAAATAAATTGAGTTTAATTGTGATACATAACATTATACATAGTTACATATAGGATAAAAGGAAAATTTAAAATATTTGTAGGTATAAGGAAATGGGTTGAAAAACGAAAATGTTAATGGGCGCAAGTAATTATGTATAAATATAATATTATGTTTATGATTATGATTACTATGTAGGTATATATGGATTGTGTTTAATTTAAAATATAAAAATTCAAAATTGTGTACATTCAAGTAATATAATATACTTTCATGGCTCATGACATTGAGATTTTTATACTCCGTATTTATGAATTTAATAATTAATATAAATATAAATGGCTGTTGTATGAATTTTTTGTATCGAACCAGAAAAGTTACGATAGAAGATTAGAAGTAAATTTTCATAACGAGAATAAATTATATTATACCTAGGTACCTAATGTATTACCTATATTTATGTATTAATAATTACCTATATTATAATATACTAATAAAAACTTGACCTTTAAAACTAGAACTAGGCTAGCCATATAAGGCAGCAGACTATGACTATCAATCAATAATAAAATTGTCACTTTGTCTTTCTTATTCTATGCTTAAGACAAGAAATTAACCGTGACTAAATACATATATACTGTACTTATAATACCTACTTACTTACTTACCTACACTTATTAGGTACCCTACTATACTATACTATTTATTTATTTCTACTTTTTTTTAATAGGTACCTACATTACCCTTTAGTTAGATTTAATATTTTATAAATAGTAAATAGGCATGTAGTTAAAATTAGGTACTAGATATGAAAAAAATTGTAAGTATGGTACTTACTTTTGTTTTTGTAATAATATTTGTCGCGAGTTTAACGATGGCGAAATTGCCCTAAAATATCATATTTAAAATATAAAGCTTATTAATCTATTAATAATCCCAGAAAAAAATGCTCAAGATTTATACAATACATACCTTTCCAATTGTTTTATCCAATTCATAATATCCAACCCTCACTAGGCCTCTAGTTTCTGCTGAAGACATTTTTCTCCTTGTCTATTTTGTAGTACTTGTAGTTGTAGGCTCTTGTTCTTAATTATAAAAATTTGAAGACGATGAATCGATGATAAGATTTTCATTTGATTTCCTCAGCATTAAATACTTTCATAATACACAAATCACTTTTTCTAATTTTTAAACTAATTATATTATTCATTGAAACAATTTATCACTTTTCAACTAGGTATGTATTATAATTATAATCCCCATTGAATGAATACCTAATTGATTTATCCTCTAGATACTAGATAGCTTCGTTATTCATATGAAATCTTTGATTTTAAACAATTTCTCCATACCTAAATATAAATATTTGTGTAATTTCCATCACATGGCTTATGCTTCTATTTTCTCTAGACACTAGACTCAAAATCGAAAATCCAAAATCGTAAACGTAACTAAAATAAAAAATAAAAATATTATTAGGGTACTACATATATAAAGGCAGAACAAATAAAATATTATCTTTATCTTTAACACTAGTAAAAAATAGTACCTATTTTGGATTAGGTAATATATAAAATAATTCATCATTATACGAATACCTACCTCAAATTTCAAATGATGTATTTTGTCCACAATTATCAATTATCATCTCATCAGCTTCAGCTCAGAATCAGTACCCTACTGATCTAACGGCTAACGCCTAGGTACTTGTCCTTGTTGTCAGTATAAAATAGGTATCAAGTTATTGTTTATCTTGTCAGATTTCAGAGATGAATTTTTATCAAAATGTTTATCAAAAATGTTGATGGAAAAGTCCTCGAGTTTTAATTTTATACCAATAATTATTTCAAAATATGGTAGGTAACTTCCTTTTTGCTTCTTCTGTTTAGTAAATTGATACTGATAAATATAATCATACTTATTGATAAACAACGTACCTATTTGTCAACTTTAAAATATAGGTACTCGATACTATTACATATACCACATAAAAGTTGTTGATGTTGATAGAAAAAAAGAACAATTAACAACAACACACAATCTGAATTTGATTTCAAAATCATGCAATCCAAGCAAAAATAGATAACACTGCTGCTGTAATTGATGATAAAAAACAAATCCTACAAAAACTAGTTTGTAACTTGAAATGGGACACTTTTACAAAACTGGACACTGCTGGTCATCTACTTCCTCAGTCAAAGTCTGGAATCCTTATTTACAGAGCAATCAAAAACTGAAATCTGTCAAAAAAAAGGTTTATTAGATAATAGGACAAGACAAGTGACTCCAACTCCAAATTGACAATTTATAAAATATAACATCGAAATCATACCCAAAACAAATGTAAACATCGGTCAATCCCATCCCAATTTCCTGATGACTGTTGATGATGGGGTGTCAATAAATTAGGATTAAAAAGTAAGATTAAAAAGTAACTTGTCAACAAATGTCTTTCAAAATCAGATTTTTATTTTTTAAGAAATGTTTCGAGACTCCAAATGGATGGAATTGTTCAATTTTTGTATAAATTACCCATAGAAGTGAGGTGAGAAATGGCCTTCCTGATGATCTCTTGAATTCAACTGTGAATTCTGGAACGAGTTAAATCGCGGATTCCGAAGAAAAGGTAGATTTGGATTCGAATCCAAATTCGGGATTTCGGACGAGCGAGCAAAAAAAGTAGAGAATAAAAATAGCAAGCAAAATAGGTGTACAAGTGAACAGAGCAAAATCCAAAATACTACTAAAACTTCATACTTTACTTTACTTCATTTCATTATACTAGCTATGCACTAAAGACTAGGTATTGGGTACTACATACCTACTTTAGTTATTTAGTATATCTTTATGCTACCTTATTTTATTATTTATCTTTTATCAATGCATACGATACTATACATAGGTATATATTTTTGTATACAGCTAAATAGCCAGCTTTAGATTTAGAATTTAAAATAAAAACTACTTACCTTTTTTAGTTAGGTTAGTAGGCACTTGACTTACTATTTACTACATTATGTTATGTAGTACTTAATGTACCTTCTATAGCTTTTAATATTATGTAATCTATAGGGTACCCTAAGCTATAGCTATAGCTAAGCTTAAATAATAAATTATTAACTTAACTATGCATTAGTTAACTTTTTTTAACTTTATATTAGGTAGGTGCGATTTGGTATATCGTTTTATATTTAAAAAATTTTGTGATTAGAAAAGGAAAAAATTAGATTTTAAATTGTTAGAATTACCTAGTAGGTATGTACCTAGTTAAAACGTGCATTTTTTCTGGTATTAAATACCTACCTATGTATACCTATAATTATAATGTGATGTGTATATCTTATCCTAATAATAATTATTTTAATATTATTATTATTATTGTTGTACTAGGACTTTTTTTTTGATCATTTAAGATCTATAGAAGATCAATTAAGAACTCTATTAAGCTATAAGCTTTTGAATATCCAGAACTC
>JAQIXA010000503.1:0-41575 GCA_034699045.1 Nanhermannia cf. coronata Gr-Ori-00579
AATTCCAGGATGATGGGGAGGTTTTGATCCGATCGAAATTGTTCTGGATTACCAATTTGCTGCTTCCACTAGAACTATTATGATTATGATTATGATTCTGGTGAGGAGAGCGTGAAGTCGTCGAATTAGTAACTGAAATTGAACTATGGGTATTGTGATGAGGATTATGATGTTGAGATATCTTATTCGACGACGAGGTTGAATTATGATTATGATGATGGCTATTTGAAGAATTGATGGATAAAGGCAAGCCCTCCTTGTTCTGGTGACTATGTCTGGATGAAGTTGAAATGATTTGACTGTTTTTATTTGTCCTTGCAGATCCAGATAGTTCTGGAGGTTTCCAGGAACCATGATGATTGCCACCCATATGTCCAACTATTGAACTATTACTGCCAGAGCCAGAACTTGGATTTGCATTTTGATGATGAGTTGTTGTAACATTTAGATTTGGATGAGAATGGTTTCGAGAACTTGGCCTATTGACGACTGGCAAATGAGAAGGATATGAAGACACTACCTTCGCAGGTTGATGATGTTGTTGGTGTTGATGGTGCTGTTGTTGTTGTTGTTGTTGGTGGTGGTGATGTTGTTGAAAGACTGACTTTTCATTCATTTTATGACTATTTACCCCAACATTGCTATTTCGGATGCTGGGAACAGTTGTGGTAGGATTAGATGATGGGAAGAGAGTGACTTCCTTGGTCAGGTGGAACCCTTGCTGGCTCATGTCGTTCGGAGGAGGAATGTCTGATATATGGAATACATTTTTATTTGCCTCTGAATGAGACTTTACACTCAAGTCGAGTAACTCAATAGAATCCATGGCTGAAGGGTTTGCTTTTGTCAATGAGGGACGACTATTAGCATTTGAATCCAAACGAGGTTTTTTCATACTAAAATCCAAAATTTGCCGAGCTTCTGTTTCCAGTAGGGGTGGTCGATTTTTGGACTTTCCTTTGGAAATTGATGGATCACCATAAAACTGAGAAGTTGCAATGAATGGTGAAGGTGAAACTGAGAAAATACGTCCAAAATTGAATTGTGTAACCTATTAAAAGGAAAAGAAAGCAATTTTAAAGACATACAAATGTACAAAAACTAATAAAAAATTATAGGATACAAATTATACAATTCACTGAATTGAATTGTATATTATGTTCCTACCCTAATCTTAAGTGTTATTTTATTATTAGGTACCTGTTGTTGTGATTTAGCATCCAAATCAATTGGAGTTATGCTCAAAACTGCTTTATTATCCGGTTTCAGAGGTTTATTGAGTCTCGTAGCTGAAATAAATGGAGCTTCCAGTCTAGTGTCAGAAAGTTGTTGGTCTTTACTACCATCCCATGATGATGGAGGATAGGACTTGAGGTGTGCAACATTCATCTTTATGACTCCACTCTTTTCTAAATGTTTTTCCAGTGGTGGAGGACCCATCAATTTCTCTTGACCAGAACTTGGTGGTCTGAATGATATATTTGAATTGATTGAAGATTGTTGCAATGGGACCATAGGTGGTGGAGGTACAAGTGTCTCTGATGATGGTGGTGGAGAAATCTCAGTCTTGAACTTTTTACCATGGATATAGGGATGAGTTCTTGAGGAATGATTTTCTGAAGAATTTTCGGGGGTTTTAATCACAGACGGCCGAATAGGTAGTATTTGCAATGCATTGGATTTTTCCAATTTCTGAGCTATTTCACTTAATTCAGGACCAAGTAGCTCGGGACCCTCAACTTTCTCCGCTTTTATTTCATCAGGTTTACTTTCCTCAACAGGTTCTTTAGTTTTTGGACTTTTATCCTCATTTTTAGTTATTGTTGCTATTTTAACTGCTTCAGTTGTTGTTGTAGTTGATTGAGAATTTGGTGAGGGAGCAGATAGTCCTTCAGTTTTAGTTTTAGGTGAAGCACTTCTCTGAAGAAGTGCCTTTTTGGTCCCCAAATGATGATTGCTGGTTGTCGATTTATGATCGGTGGGTTTACTGATATTCATGGCATTTGAGTCGCCATTTTTCAGAGGTGAGTCAATATTACTAGTGTTCTCTTGTTTAACCATAATTTCATTACTTATTGCTAATGGACTGAGAGGTTTCTCTTTCTCCACTTTTGAATGGATGTTTAATCCGTTTATGGGCTGGAATTTCTTATTCTAGTAGTAGAAAAATAAGAAAATTTTAATCAAATCGTTCATTGAGTATGAGTAATAAGTAAGTTAGTTAAAAAAAATTTCAATCATTTAATACAAATAGTCAAATACCTTATCAGAATCACAACTTCCAGTACTACTCGACTCAGATACATTACTCTCAGACCCGAGTGATGGATTACGCTTCCTCTTCTTCTTTCTTGGCCTTCCTTTCAACTTGGGTGCTGGAAAATATAATAAACACGCATAAGATATAAGACTATGAATACATTCATTTTCATTTACTACAAATTATTAAAAATGAGGACAGAAAAATTTAATTTTTGATTCAATTTTGTTTGTGCTAACTGTATTAATAAACTGGTAAAATAAAGGCGGAATTTTCTAGAGCAGAGCTGAATCAAATGACTATAGACAATAAAATAGCTATTTAAAATGGTATTTATCAAAGGATTTTGAACAATAGGAACTTTAAAAAGCCAACTTTGGCCTCCAATCATAAAGCGAAACTCTGGATTTTTTAAGTACTTATTCTATAAGGTCAATGGTCTTCTGATTATTTCAATTCAGAAAAATCCGATTTAAACCTCAATTTTCATTAAATATGTCAATTTGAGGCTATAATAGGGTTTTTTGATACATTATAAATAGGTATTTGGTTTGATAACTTTTTTAAAAAAGTATGAATAATTACCTAAATGATTGCAAAGTAGTTCATGATCTTCAAGTTCAGGGTACTCGAATGATTCCTTGGCAAATAACAATCTGGTGTTTGGGCCAAAGTTCAAGCCTCCCAGTGCAAGCACCAACGGATGAGAAATCCAATTATTAAGATCTGGAGAATTTTCTAATCTCTTGAAGACGGTCCTCACCCGAACATATCGCTCGTAGTTGAGGACGACAATGAGACTGGATTTGCTCGAGCATCCTGCAAGTACCCCAAGTATAACATTATACATAATCAGTAGGGTAATCGTAATACATACTTTATATATAGAGAATAGTGAAATAAATGCAAAATTTGATATTTTTTCTGTTTGTTCTAATGGTCAATAAAAAAAAGTTCACAGTCTACAGGCTGACTAAGCACTTCTTTAAGCACTTCTTTAAATAAATACTAAAAAAGCGTATATGCATCGAATAAATCTAGTCGACGTCGATACTCGTATTTTAATTATGTAGGGTAGGGTACAACTCTACTGACTACTTAAATTACTGCTGTAATTGTGTGTATAAAACTACAATCCACTTTACTACTCTCATTACTACTACTACTTCTTACTACGACTATGCAAATATATTAATATTTAATATTTAATCTTAAAAGTATTTAAATTCATATAAATCTTTAGTTAAAGTAGTACCAGAATACAGATACCTAATACTGGTTAATAAATTAATAAAATAAAATATACAAAAATATTCTGTATTCTATTGACATAGAACCCTAAAGCTATTAATTATCAATCTCATACACTCAACAAGTATACTATTATGTAGGCATACTTATAAAAGGTAATAGACTAGTATTACAACTTTGAATACTCGAGTCGAGATACGAGAGCAGTTAATTTAAATTGAAAACTGATTCGAGATAGTATAATCAACTTTATTACTATAATAAGTATTAAAAATTAAACCTCGATCAACTGCTACTTAATACCTAATAACCTTATACTACTGCTCAAAAGTTAGGCCAAAAGTTCAATCACTCATTCTCGGTTCTCAAGTTCTCATGTCTTGGAAAAATTGACTTTATTTATTTCCTTTATTCACTATTTAGATATTTCTATTTTATATCCAGATAATATTGTATGGAACATTACAGAATAGTATGTAAATTTAGTAAAGTGTAGTAAATAGGTACATATAGTAGTAAACTTTATAAAATATTCTTGTCTACTGATAATATGTTGTAATATAATAAAATAAGGTACTATCTACTACACTACCAACTACCATTATGTATCGAAAAAAAGATAAAAAGAACGCTACACTCACTACACTATACTATATTTCATTACCAGAATCTAGAGGTAACTTATGGATTTAGAATTTTGTTAAAAAAGGGTAAAATCTTCTTAAAAATTTTTCGAATTTTTTTTTTAAATTAGCCAAATTCAATAAACCATATCTTGGTTTGGTTATAATTCTGTAATTTGGTTTTAAATTCGGATTTTAACTTACATTTTAATTACTCATTAAGTTCATATATCAGTAAAACAAAAAAATTTCATAGAAAATTACCCTCTTACTCTTTAGTATATGTATTTAGGTTTTGACTACTCATATACATACTGATACGAATTTGGAATAGTAGTAGTAGCAGTAAGAGGTACCTACCAACTATTTACCTATATAAATATAATCACATGTAAAAAAAATTTCCCATATTAAATTTTGATTATCATATCAAATTAAAAATGTGCCTAATACACAATATACAGAGTACTATTTCCACTCGTGTAATCTTTTTTTAAATTAAAAAAACTATTCTTATTTTATGGGTATATGAACTATGAAGTTGAAGTCAACTTTTTTACGAAAGTACTTACTACTCTTATCTTATCATGTGAAATTCGAATTAAGTATAAAATAAACCATTCAGCATTGTTTTGTTCTGCAAAGTACTATAATTAGGTACTTTATACACTACTCAATTTAAGAGTTTTTAAACTTACCAAGCTCGCTCATCTCCAGGATCCTGTCGCTTTTTTGGAATTTCTCCGAGAAAAATGCTTTGCTAATGGTTGTATTTGGCGATTTTGCGGAGATGGTAGCCGGTGTCAGAAAACCCCAGTCCCAGTCACACTCGTCCACTAGCCATGTGAGCAAATCTCCAGCCCGAATTATCACTTTCTCCTGGAGGGCAATCAACTCATCCTGAAATCAAACAATCACATTTTATTAATACATTATTAATATTTTATTAACTTTAACAGCCATTTCATTATAGTAGGTACATAGTATTTTTAATCACTAGAAAGCTAAATACAAGTACCTAATAAAATCCTATCATAAATATTCTCACTCTTTCTGTCGCATAACTATAACTTTAAAATTCCACCAAAACATTTCATAAAAATTGATCCCTACTTTAACTATTATTATAGATACATATACATATTTTGTATAATTGTTTGTACTGTGAAAGATAATTTTGGGCGATTATGATTACACTTGTATCAAATTCAAATTGGATTAAAATTTAAATGTCGAGTGTTTTATAAGCAAAATGCTTTAAAGGCAGGCTCTTTACTTGGGACTGAAACATATATCAGTACTCAGAATCTGTACAAACTATATACATAACATTCTAGTTATGCTACCTTCATATTGGACATATTTAAACCTAGGTATAATTGAATATTATAGTAGGTTTTTACATACCTACTTGCGTAAAATAAAATAACCAAATAAAGTATGTAACTGTCAATTAAAGTATAAGATATTCTGCAAAATAACTTTTACGAAAATACCATATAATTTGATAATTACTAAACCTTTTAATAATTAAAGTAAGTATATGTACTTTAAGCACCTTCCTAATACTTGAGAATAATATTTTATAATCAAATAAACATAACAATTTTAGAGTTCATAATATTTGCAAGATTATGACATTTAGCAAAATTATATAAAATTTAGATCATTTTTTCTGTTTCTTATCATCAGATATTTCAAAGTTGTAACTTTTTGACTTGAAACTTGAACAGACTTATAAAAAGTAGAACCTCTTTTCTCACATTTGAATATCAATTCAGCTCTATCCATTTCCTTTATTCAAAATTCAAAATAAAACTAATTATACTAACATTGCGAAGCTAGTACTATAGTATTAGTGCATACGAATCACAGTATAAAGGATATATCTAATCCTAAGTATGGTAGTTATATAAAAATTTGGAAAAAAAAAAGTTTTCCAATTTTTCCATTAAAGTTACTCAACTCACTTCACTTCAACTTCAGTCAACCCCTGCACTAGCTGCTTGCCTGCCTTAAAAAATGTAAACCTGCTGCAATGCAAGGATACTATTGATTAATTTTACCCCTTTTTTGTCAGATTTTATTTATTCCATTATTCAGATAAAGGGTATTTATTTTCCTTCATAAAGGTAACCTTAAAAAAAGTTAAAAATTGGTTTACATACATGTATTTTTATCAGTTTATGTATGTAAATCTATGCAAATGTTAAATTTATCTGTAATATCTACTTAACAAGTGAATGATTTGATGGCAAAATTTTTTAGAAAAATTGCATTTTCAAGTTCGTTTACACAAGAATTAGACAATTTGCCAAAATGTAGATATATGTATACGAGTAGTAATAATATTTCTTAATATTACAAATCTGAATTTGATTCAGTTTGAACTTTTGTGATATTTATCATGGTAACATATATTATTATTTTAATATTCTACTTTCCAATTTATCAAATATCTTTTCCCTTGTAATTTAATGGTTAATAAAATAAGCACTAATAATATCTGTAGTTATTAATAGTTACTTAAACACTACTATGATTATGAGTATGAATAGAAATTCTAATATGTAGTTAAAAAATTGAGTACAATTAATCTTAATTTAAACATAAGGTTATGATGATATTCGGGCTTGATATGAGGAATAAAAAACATTACAAATAAATAGGTAGGTGCCATAAAATTTTACAATAAATTTACTTTTCATGTCTAAATGGATTCATTCATATCTACTCTATGTAAATGTAAATAGATATACCTAAATATTATGTATATATAGGTAGTATAATAAATAAGATTCTTTATAGCAGAAAATAAATTCTATCAAATTGCTTTCAAATTCCAAATAAGATTTACACTATAAAATTTACACTATAAAATCACAATCACAATTCACTGTCAGCAAAAAATATTAACTGGTAATATTCAACATAAAAGAGGCTGAAGTTAAAATTTTTGTTAGAGCTATTAAAATACTTACAAGAACGCAGATAGTAAGTAAGTACCCTATAACTTTCAGTTAATCTTATATGCGATAAAAGGGAAAAAACAATTGTTATTTTTAAAGAATAAATACTACAGATAGTAATATACAAGTAGTAAAATAAGATACCTATGGATTAGTAACATTCACAAAATATGCTTGCGAGATTGTGATTACAAGGATAGGAGATATTTTGATATATATAGAGCAAGTTTTAAATTGCTTATAGACTTTAATAAGTCTTTAATAAGAACTTTTTTTAGAGATACCATATTATAAGTACCAACTACTACACTATGTAATAGTGCATTCATAATAGGCACATATCTAAATGTATATATCTGTATAATATGTATTGCCTATACGAGTAGTACGAGCTAAAAAGTTTATTTATAAATGGTTTAAAGCTTAATTGAGATAAATGTTTTCGGCTAACAATAAAATGGATCACAAAAATAGAATTATACCTTTAGTCGTGAAGTGAATCTACAAATTTATTTTTTATTTTTTACGACTTTTGCTTAAAAATAGAGTACCTACGAGTACTGTAGTTTAAAAAACAACATGCTCAAGCTTATTGATTTTGATTTTGACGAGTTGTGAAGATATTTTGAAAAATAAATGCAAAAATACATACTACTATTATTACTATTATATCTGTGCGTATCATGAATGAATTAGTATAATGGTATTATACTCTGTATAAGCAGTTCTTTATATACTTATAGTTAGAATTAAAATCGTAAACCTTATTGACCCGAGACAGTAAATATAAATGGATAATATTATGATTGGATTGAAATAGAGGAGAATAAATTATATCGCATTTATAAAAATAATCATAAGACTAATCTTTAAAAGTTTAAAATTTATAAAAACAAACTGTACAAGCTATATAAAATCTATATTTTTACAATTAGTAAACTGAAAAAAGGCTCTGAATATTAAGATCAGTTTTTTGATTTACTAACTTTTATAATTCATAACTTTTCACAAAACTAAACTAGTTCTACACAAGTACCAAGTATTAGAACTAAAAAAAGAAATTAATGATAAAAAATAGTTTTGGCAATCTAAGAATTTGGGAATGTCAAAAGTTTTCATTTTCCATTAAAAACTTTATCGATTAAATATACAAAAGATATACGAGTAGCATATAAAGAGTATAAGTTGGTAGTTTTTTATATACCTAATACCTACATATAGTACTCGAATATTGTGCTCACTTTTCCAAGTCTTGAATATTAATTATTAAACTTATAGTATACCTACTATGCTATGTACCTACTGATTGTACCTATATTATTTAATTGTAAATCTGAATCTGACTTTGAAAAAAAAATGCTCAAATAACACTCTGAATTGTATAAAAATGAAATTAAGTCATAAAACGACGAAAGAAAGACAAAGGCTATATACTAATAGTAGTATCTACTCATATAAGTATGTAATATAGGTAGTAGGTATAGGTCATAGGTATATAAGGTAGGTCTTGTATATGTACAGTTTTCTTTGTATTTCAATTTTAAACTCGACAAATGCAATTAGCAACTCGACCCAAAATCCAAAAAAGCAGTTTAGGCTTAATATACCTACTGACTACTCGTACTAGTAAAGTTTACTAGGTTTAAAGTAGAGTATAATTTATAGGTAGTTATAATGCACTATATATGTATACTAATTTTCGTCTTGTGTCTAGCAGTGTCTAGGGCTAGGATATTATTTTAAGTACTTTAGTTTAGAATTAGGTTTTGTATAAATATAAATATAAATACATATAGTTAGGCGTATGGTTTAAGTACTGGTCTATCTAAATAAAGTTAATCGAAATGAGGATTGAAGTAAATAAGTTAAAGGAGAAAAGATCAAGGTTAAAGAGATACGAGTTGAGTGGCCACGTCGAGGGACAAAAATTCTCCCATATTATTTTATACCTAATACATATGTGCATATAAAATACAATAGGATTAGTAGTAAAGTATAATGGAGGCGGAGAAATTCTGATTCTGAATGCATAATAATATCTACAACTACTTCATAATATTATTTATTTTTATATAATAATATCGTTTTCTTACCTACCTAGTACAGTATAGTGTACTAGCAGCTTAAAATCTCAAATTTGGACATTAGACGAGTTAGACAGTCGATCTTTTAAATTCTAATTAAAATTTATGGTATACCTACTAAGTATACTGTACTAGTTCTTAATAGCAATTCATAATTTTACTATCAAAAAAGTACTAGTATCTCTCTACACAAGTATTTATTTGTACTGGTATACTTGTGTGTAAGTAGTTTAAATATTTGTAGTGAAAGAGATAAACCACCCACCCTAATATTGTAAACACTGTTGCTTATATAGGTATGATATATACTGTATGTATTTACATACATAGGTACCCTACATATGCACTTATATATATGTATAAATATAAAGATAAAAAGGAAGTCTGTTAAAGCATTTTCCACATCCATTATCATTATTTTCTAGTTATCAAATTTCAAATAATATTTCTATTAAGTAATACGTATGTATGTATGTAGGTACTTAGAATGTTATACATACTTTTGAATAGCTTGAAGTGTTTTCACTACTATGATATTTTGAATATTTTTGTTTTATGATGGATAATATAAGTTTTTGAAGCATTTTAAAAAGACTGCAAATTTTTTTATACCCATCTTTTGAATTTTTTGTCTGAGACTTTCTTGAGGTTTCAATATTCCCTACGATGAGATATTGAAACCTTGAATAAGGTTTTTTAAACTGTGATTCGAGCAAATTCCTATTAATTATTGAGAAAATCAGGGTTATAGTATATTACTTATACTTATAAGTCCTACTAACTAGGTAATAGTACTACTATGGAATGGAATTATAAAACAGCAAATAAAACAATAAACTCTCATGTTACTACCCTCACTACTCACTACTAAAGTATACTATCCTTTAGAACAGAACAAAGGATTATTAATTTACAATTGAAATTGACTTGCCTATACTACACTATATACCCATAACATGTTTAAAAAATTAAATATTCTTATATTTTTAAATCCTATACTTTTATTAGTACCTATAGGATATTATACGAGTATTAGAAATATCTACTTTAGTGTAGATATTCTACTTTATATTGTATTTATTAAGTAAAAATTTGTAGTTAAAAACCCAAAATAGTTTATCATTTTTTTTTTTTCTGAAAATTGGAGAAAAAGTAAAATTTAAAATATCTATTTACCAAGTATTTTTAGTTAGTGTACTGGTAGTAAGTAGGATTATAATACTAATAAATATGTATGTATTTATATAAAGATAGGGGATAAAGATCTGGAAAAATAAATAAATTGGATAAAATGAGGGATTTTGATTTGATTTTTGAGTTATCAAAAAGTTCTTTCCATAATATTTAAAAAGAAGGCTGCGCATAAAGGATCTAATCAATAATACCAACTTTATACTACTACTTTACTTTACTTTACTTTATAGTACTATCTACCCTACTTGTAATAAGTTGATAATAATATCTGTAATATTTTAAGCAATGTATTTGTCTAGTTAAAAACCAAGCCAATGTTTTTGCGTCTAGAAAAAAAAGGTCATAGACAAGAAAGAAATTTAATTAATTACACAAAATCCCCATAAACTTTCAAAAGATATCCATAATACTACTATCTGTACTATCTACTATGGTATATATATTCAAGACCTAAGCTTAAGAGACTCAAGATTTTTAAACAATCTTTCTTTGAATCTTTGATTTAATTTATCATACCTACCACTACCTGGATACGAGTATATACAAAGTAGGTACCTATCCTATATAATTAGATTAGTAGAATCACAACTATTGATGAACAGAATTCATTCAAAGTAAACAATTTTAAGTAATTCGTAAGGTTGTAAGTTGTATAAGTACACATTATTATTATAAACTTATGATTGGAACAAAATTTAATCTCTTATTTTTGTATAAGATGTACCTAGGTATTTTAAATAATAAACGAGCCTTTAGTTTAGGAAATAGTCAAGTTTTCGGTCTTTTTTAATTTGACTTTTTACAATAAGGCATTATACCTATTACTACAAGTAGGTACTAAAATGAAATAGGGAGTGTCTATTCAAATAATATTACTTATTCATACCCTTATAGGTATCTTAAAATAGAGCTTTTTAAATATTAAAAAAGTAAAATAAAATAAGAAATAAAATAAGAAATCACATAGGTAGGTAATAAGTATTCTAACCACACTTTACTACTACTATAGCTAAATCTATATGTAGTTTACATAAATGTCTCTTGAGGGTTCGTGAAATTCATGAACTTGGTTTTTTGTTAGGTATGTATTTATTTGGCAGTTAGTCACTCGCTTTTGTCATTCGAATTCGAATTCATTCAAAATGCCAAAAAGTTGTTTCTTTCAAATTCAAACCTCAGAACTTGTAGTACTCGTAATACATAAAGTATACCCTACCATTTAAAATAAATTCTCTATTTTGTACTGAACTGAACTGATAGACATATAACTTTATATTTATAATGAATTGAATTTGAACTAGTTACTTGTCCATTATAAATTATAATAATATATATCCAGCATTATACTGACAGTAGTAGTAGCAGTATATATAGCAGTAGATGGTTTAAAAGATGAAGAAGTAGGGTCATTGCTTGTATTTTGTAATTCCCAATTTCCTCCATTATTTTATCATTATAGATATGTACATACTGAACAAAAGCACAAAAGATTAAAAGTTAAAAGTTCTGCTTGTATTACTTGTATAATTGACAAGGGTGTATAAATGACAAGTTTTAAATGCATGCAAGATTTTTTTTTCTTTACAATTACCCTTTTAACGCAATATACTAAAGTATAATATGAATAGTACCCTACATACTATACTGTTTAGCTTGTACATCTGCACTCTAGAATTTTAAAATTTTATTATATATACAAAATGAATGTAAATTGGTTTCAACTAGACAAATAAATAAACTGATTTTTTCCTAATTATAATTTTACACTCGGGATTTTTGGCTCCATTTTATTATCTATAATTAAAAATGCACACAACTTGGCTATAATACTTTAGCTAATAAAAGTTTTAAGCTCATTTTTTATTAGTATAGTCAATTTTACCGCATTTTACCAGTATATTATAAATGGTATAAGGATCAGATCGGCCATGCCGATTTTATTCATATTTATTCATATTACATATTTGGTATTGGTATCTTTAGCACTTGAGTACATGCTTGAACATTCTAATTTTTTTTTGCATCATTTTACATACATTCTATAAATATGGTTTTCTAGTTAAATATATTTTTTTTATGAAAATATCGAATCATCAGGAAAATACTATAATTTAAATATGGAAAGGAAATGTACACAGAGTTCCGCCCCAAGAGAGTCAACCATAATCCATACTTTTAAAATAGTATACTTCATTTATAATTTTTTTTTGTATTTTGTAAAGAAATACCTATTAGGTACTTTTAGAGAAAACGTATAATATGGGAAATATAAAAAGGATAATCCTAAAATGTGCTTGAAACTAGTATCAGTAATTTACTTATTTAGTCTTTGACCAAATATAATAACGATATTTTATTTTCTAATTTTAAAAACTTTGCTAGGTCTTATTGGTATATGCATAAAAATTTGTCACTCTTTGATTTTTCTTTATATATCTACGGAGTAGAATCTAGTTACAGTTACAATCATCGATATAAAATTATACAAATCCAAAATCAAAAAGTTAAAAAAAAAAACTATTTGCAAGTTTGTATAAAAATTATGACATACCTAAGTATCTAAGTATGTAGGTACGAATAGAAAAATGCATATAAGTCGTACATATCTATACATAATATGTATATATCTATCTGTAATATAGATACAATAAGTATCTAGTAGCATTTATGTATTTATCCCGGTTCAGAGTTATAAAGCCAAAAACTAAGCCCTTTTAGCCTCAAGAGATGAAATTCAAATCAAATCGACGTAAAAGTTAAAAAGAACAAAGCAAAGCTTTTGAAGTCCTACAAAATATGTAGGACTACAAAAAAGCAATTTTAAACCCAAATTCTGGTAATTCTAAATTCTAATAATTTTTCTTCAAAAATCGGGCACCCTACCTATAAATAAACTTTTTCTGTAAAACCATACTATGACTATAGCATTATACATTACGAGTAATATAATAGAGAAGTTTGTACTAGTACAAATACAAGTAGGGTACTTTAAACAGGATATTTGATATACAAATCAAGGCTTTACACTTGGGTAAAGTAGTTATATTTCTCAACTTTTAAATAATTTTTAATTTTTTCTAGCAAACATCTTATAAAGTAAAGACTATGTACAAGTAATATGTATTATTTTATAAATACTGTCTGTAGACTGTAGATACCTAGTAATTGAGCAAATTCAAGTTCACTCTATAATATAAAGCTTCAAATTAGATTATAAAATTCTTGAAACTAATTTTATTGGCACAGAGATAAAATTATTTGTGGTTATAAAATTATTTTACCAGTAAGCATTTGAAAATACATACATACATATTTCATACATATATATGTGTATGCATGTATTTTCAAAGTAATTTGTAGTAGTATAGGGTACGAGTAAATAATAATAAATAAGTTTGATTAGCTCAAAACTTAAAGGTCATATAAGAAATTGTAAGTCAGTTGAAGAAGTATTTTAAACTTTCACTAATTAATGATAAGGATGTTAAAATATTCATAAACACAAACGATTTTATTTAATTTATGTAGGTACTACTAATACTTTAAGATAGTACCTACTTGACTTAATACAGTACAAATATAGTACTGTATACTTAATGAACACCTAATACTTCTATAAATATATCTACATAGTATAGTATGTAATACAAGCATGATAATATGTATATGTATAGGTATAATTCTAATTTTTATAAATAGACAAGAACCTTTCTAAATCATTTTAATTGAGAATTGATGGAAAATTTAATCCTATTACTTACTATTCTTAATTATATCATCCATGTACTACTACCTACTTTGTAGTACACTATTTATATGATGCTTTGAATATTTTATAAGCTCTATTTATGATGAAAATTTTTAACCTTTAACTTTAATATAGGTAGGTAAATAATATAAACTTAAGTTTATATTATCAAGAAATCTAAATACTCACAATACATGATGTATAGTTAATTAATAAATCGGTAATATTTACCTATGTTAGATTACGCAATCAAAGCATTAATTTAAAATGTGTAGTATTACATATATTTATGAAACTTAAAATATTATTTAATAATTCCAAAACATAAATTATATATAAGTAATATAAACAGTAGGTAGTATATGGGATGTAAGGTTAGTTAACATTTAAAAAAATACAAGGTGAGCTATTATACTTGTATTTGTGCTATAAAATATATGTTAAAATCTTCTAGTATGGCCTATATAATATAATAAATTAAAAATTATGAAAAAAAAAATCTCCTTTATCTTTTTCAAGGAGAATTCTCAAGTTTAATGAAGCGACATTTGAAAATGAAATAATAGGGTATTAATTTTTTTTGTAATATTTTAGAAAGGGTCTAATCTTAAACAAATTGAACATTTTTCTCACTTGCGGTTCCTTATCCGTTTAAATATAGGCACTACTAATACTATACATAGTAAGTACTAGTATAGAACTTTATAATAAGATGCATATCTAATCCTTATTATGTTTTTACATTTGAATAAATTCATACAATCATTAATTTATAAATTTCTCTAATGTTAGGTATTTTTTTCCCTCTAAATTTCTAATTCAAAATGTAAAAATAAATATGACATTAGCCTATTGTAATTGAAATCCATTAAATACACTACTATAAACTATATACGGAGTAGTATGTACAGGTATGACTCAGATTTCTATTGATAATATAAATAGCTCAAGAATATTATAATGGATATAAAATTTTAAGTACAATTTAAAAATTTAAACAATTTCGAGGAAATGTGCTCAATAATTGTGCTTATTTTATTCTAGGTAATATGAGATCTAGTTTTGGACTTTATGTTGGTAAGTATGTATATTATGTAGTAAGGCTTATTTATGATGAGAGTGGCAATGGGGGTGTGTTAAGTTAACAAACACGTAGTAGAAAAAAAGCGTCCTTCAAAAACTCATTTCTCAAATATGGACGTCTACATCTCTACATGTATAATATCTTAAGCAGCAGGTCAAGACAAATAATTTCTTAAAATTATTAAAAGTTCGTATTATTTCATTTTATATCAGCTAGGTACCCTACTTATGCAAAAGATACCTATGCCTACATATATTAAGCACCTGATAAAAAACTCTAATCAAATGATTGTCTATTCTAATCCTTGTAATTTTATACAATTTTAGCATTAAAATTAAATTGAAGCAGTCAGTACTAGTACCTTAGCATTTGAAATTAAAAAAATTTGATTGATATGACTATAAATTATTATTCAAGTTCAAGTTTCAAGTATAGGAATAAAATAAATGTTTGAAATTCATAAAAGTATCTACTTTTAAAATTAAATTTATATAACTAGTATACATAGGTATAGGTTATATGTATTATATAGGTACAATTAGGTAATAGGGTACAACAAAAAAGTGAAGATACTTGTACAGATCTAATGGTTCACTTTTGCTCTTATCCTTATCATAAAATGAACGGTAAGAGACCACATATATTTCTATATACATATTATAGTACTTGATGCCCTGCCTATTACATCATTACTAACCTATGTACATAATACTAGCTTTGGTTTGATATACTATGTACATATATCTATATATGTACCCAAAAAAACGAAAACCTATCTTTATATTCCTCATCTAAATGTACGTTCAAGTACAAGAATATATTGTATAGAGATTTTAGAGCCCAGATTTTTTTCTTTTTTGACATGAGAGGGTGGAATCTAGTATATATATGTAGGTATACATAATACATACATACTACAGATTACTCGTAATAATACCATTTGAATTTGAGGTTTTAACTACATTTATATAGGTAATATAAGGCAGATCATTTAAGTAATAAATATAAATATATTTAAGATTAGCTCTGCTTTTATAAAAGAGGTGAAATTGAGAGGTGAATCTGAACCCCCCTTATACATACATGTAGGTATAGAGCTTAAAACACTTTCAATAAGCAGATTTTCTACTCATAATAATAATAATTACCAAAAGGTTCAATTTGGAGAAAAAAAAAATCAAGATGAGAGAAAAACCTTGGGAAATATTGCAATAAAAGTCATGGTAGTAATAATATATACTTTACAATACCATGCTTTTTTATACACTCTCTAATAATGCAAGTATAAGCATTATAATTTATAAAAGTTTGTAGTTTTTGTATAAAGACCTTTATGGCAAATCATAACATAATCATCGAATTATTTAAGTGACGGCTGCACTTAATCCTCATTCTCATTATCATATAGTTTGGTATACTATACTTACTCATATATATATAAGTAGTACTAGTTTATATTTAACAATTTTTAACTCATCTTGACTGGTTTGCTCAATATTAATATTGCAATTAGGTTCTACTATACTACTATGGATAGATGTGGTAGACAAATAAAACGAGGAAAAAAACTAAAGGACAAACAAATGTTGTTTGAGATTTTTTTTCGAGTTTGAAGCCTCGAAGCGAGATGCGATGCGAGTCAAATCTATTAGTAAACTAAACGCATAATAGATATCCTGACATACATTTCAAGTATTATACAATATACATAATACAGTACCCTACATATCTATACTCTATACATAATGAAAGTATCAGTATATAAAGTATTCATCTTTGTCATTTTAGAATTAAAACAATTACAAAATGATTTACTCTATATCAAATAAGTATTTATTTCCAAATTTCAAAATGTGATTTAAAATTTAATTATAAGTAGGGTACATACCTAGCTATTAATCTTGAGCTGTGCATATAAAATAAAAGACTAATATCATTAGTATTTCTACTATTAAAAATTTCAGTCCCTAATTTTAAAAGATATACTTTAGTTGGTACAATTTGTTGGATAAGAACTGAAATTTAAGAACTGAAATTTTGCAGTTATTTAAAGAAATACAAGAAAATTAATTACTCAACTACTATACATAATAATATGTATAGGTTTGCTTTAAACTGGCTTAAATTTTAATAAAGTATAACTCTCAAGTATCAAATGGAATAGTAATAGTAGGTATGTGCCTACTCGTATAATATTACAATTTTAAATAATTTCTTCAAATTTCAAATCATCTGTATAAAAATGATTAAAATGTGAAAATGACTCAAATTTCCTTTATATTGTATCTTCATATGTATGTATGTATGTATGTATATCTACTATATATTCTGTAAGTATGTAGGAACTAGATAGTTCGAATAAATAATACTTGCACTTGCAAAGAAAAGGATTGTAAATCCACCATATTAGGTAAGAAAATCCAAAACTGAGAAGAAAGGCAGGCAGGCAGACAGCCAGCATTCTTTTATAAATATTCTAAAATTTAATTTGACTTTGACTGTACTATATAGTGCTATAGAACTAGTATGTACTATTAGATACTTTATATGGGTACAATTACAATAGATGTAATAATATAGTGTATAGAAAATTGTTCAAGTATATCTGTATATTGCAGAATACCAACTTGGATTTATTAATTTTGAGGTTTCAAGGAAATATTTCGCATTAAAATCTATAGCTAAGGTATATACAAATCTAAATTCACATTTTCTAGGTAATAAGTATATCTTTTATGTAGTACCTACCTACTATGGCAGTATGTACTAGTATGTACAAGTGTATTTTAGATCAAAAGTAAATTTATTTATACAAAAGAAATCTCACAGAAGCACTCCAATTTCGTTTACCTATATTTTATTTTACTTGATTCATTTTACGAGTCTCTTTTTTATACAAATATCCTATGTACCTTCTACCTACTATTTAAGATTAAAGGCGCATATATAAGATTTTAACACATTGTATCAGTTTCAGTACATCAGTATACTAATGCTATCGCTATTTCCCTAAAAAGTAGATAAATCTCACAAAATATACCATAATAAATAAATACCTTTTTACAAGTTTAGCTGACCGTGTTTAACTATTTTTTAACACAACTTTATAACTATTTAGATAGTCATATTTTATTTTATAGGTATATACAAGTTTATAAGTTTAAAAAAGTTTGTGAAGGCAAGTTAATAAGTTTTTCATTCCCCCTTTTTTTGCCTTTTTTTGCCTTGTTTTGTTGATTATACGCTAAAGGATAAGTTAGTAGTACATTCTAGTAGTAGATTGAAATACTAAACTTGATATATAAAGTATTTATAAAATTCTAAATTATACTAGCCACAATACAATATCCGTATATTGTTAGGTCTCCTGTAAGTATGTATTAGTTCTCGTATAGTATTTTATTTTATTTTATATTGATCCGTCACAAAGATAAAGAAAAGTTTTTCCTCGAAATTAATACCAGATATTTGTGAGATAAAAATACACACAAGTGCCCAGTATTAAATTGTAAAAAAAAATGTCCCTACACACTACTTATATAACTATACATTAAAGTGAAGATAGGCTTTGGGAAGGAGGGTTAAGTTAAATTTATTTTAGCTACATTTATCCCCCACCTAAAGTTTAAAGAATTAAACACAAAAAATGTAATGAAATACTTTGCTGTTTGCTTACAATTCTAATAGGAGTATCTACCATATATATATCTATAGACAAAAAAAATATTTTACTAATCCTAATCCTTTCTATATAGCATAATATAGTAGTCCTCATGTAGAAAGTCATATAAAAATAAATTTACCCTACTAATTTTAATACGCAAAAAATGTGCAAAAAAAAAACTTTTACAATTTTTTGCTCTTTTGCTTTATTTGCAGCATGATCATGAATATCACTTTTTAAATATTATATTAGTACAAGTACGAGTATATCAGCAGTTTAAAAATGCTCAAGGCTTGTTTCAAGTGACTTGTCTTATATATAAATTGATAAATGCCTACCTGTAATTCATTAAAAACCTATAGGCACCTACCTACTTGATTTGTAGCATATTTAATTTGTTTACTAAAGATTAATCAATTCATACATAGGTGTATATACCTACTACAAAGATACCTATTTAAATTCACGTATTCAAATATTTGATATCCTAATCGTAAGGTGTACAAGTTCATACGAATACGACGATTCGACCAGTAGTAATTTATAAGGATATAAAATAAAATAAAGCAATTTAATAATACTATACTTGGAATACTTGTAAATTGGATCAATTGGATTTTAGATTGAATTTTGGGGGAGAGAAATTGTCAAAAGCACAAGACACATTTTTTCTCATTTATTCTCCCATTTTCTATAGTACCCTACATATATAGTAGAATAAGTATATATTTATAACTGATGGTTTTTATACTTGTAAGGCACTATGCAAAGGTAGGTACTACAGTATCAGTAAGTTATTGAACAAAATAAAGAGTAGGTATTTTATTTTATTTTATATTCGACTATTCTATTCTAAATATGTAGGTACTTTGCATTTACAAACAAGTACTGATATGTATCGATATTGGAATTGAATCGTAAAGGTTATTTTATACATTTATTTGTGAAAAGTTTCCTAATTGATCCCTGCTCTCCCTTAACTTACAAATATAGTTAGTAATACACTATTTGCATTATAGTCCCCCATTTATTGAATACTCAAAATGCAAGCCACCTGCGATAATACGACTTATTTTACCTTTATTTTATTATGTATTTGTATTCATTTTAAATATTATAACCTTTACATATATACATATATGCATAGGAGTATACAAGCATACTTATAGCACACACTACACACAAATAAAATAAAAAAACACATTTTTTTTTATCTCAAAAAAATCCTCTAATATTAAATAACATTTGCTTACATAACACATTATAAGTAAGCTGAAATAAAAAAATCTATCCGCATGTAAATTATTTACAATGTCCTTCCTTTTTCCTATTTATTTTTCGATTTTATTATCTAGATATATATACTTATATATTATGGATATACTATGCTACATAATATATGTGTAATCCGTACCAAAAAAAATATACATTTTTATGTTCAAAGTAATAAAAATATGATTCATTTCATTTTATGTGAAAAAAAGTAAATTAAAATCATTTGAGCATTTGTAGAGCTTTATTGATACTCGTATATACAAAGTAGACAAAGTAGACCAGTTTTTCCTATCGTTCGTGAATTTATTCAATTAAATATTTATACAAAATAGAAATTGCAAAATTTCTGTATTTCTGCAAAATATTACTGTATACACTAGGTATATGTACATTACTGTACTGTATAGAATAAAAGGTATAATTTCACAGATTTTGCGCTTGCAAGTTTTCCAAGTAATTTTCAAAAATTCCTTATGAATTTTATTCGACAAACTCATAGTTTATACACATCCTTTTCATTTTAATCATAAAGTCTAGTCAGAACATGAAATTGAAATCAAGTTATCCAATTTCCTACTATTATCTAAAGTATGTAAGAAGCCTTACATACTTTAGATAGGGAATTTGTATGCTTTATGCCCTCATGTGCGCAAATATTTTGACTATTTTCTCTATTTCGATAATTAAAAAGTAGCTAATTTAAACTTTAAACATGAAATTATTTAATACTATGAGTAGATGATAGATGTTACAAGTAATTTATCACATTTAAAATTTTAAAATACACATTTTTTGAGGATCTTTAAAACGATATGCGCGTTAGATTATAGGTCATATTTAATGCAAAACCTGTCACTGTCAAATATGAGCCAACTTTTATTACTATCTATACATATATTATGTTAGTATAGTGGTAAAAACCTTTGCATACATATTTAATAGAGATGTATAAAGCCTTTTAAATCTAAAAATCTAAAAATCTAAATTATCCTCGAGTTTTACCAAATATTATAGGTACTGTACTGTATTTAACTTGATAAATATTTTATAAACCGAGTCAAGTTAAGCCAACGATAAACGAATTAGGAAATGAATTTAAAAAACTGTCTTTTTCTGCACAACAGGCATAAAATAAAATGTATGTTGTAGTAGGGTACCTATACATATATATTATCTGTATAGGTACCCTACATAATAGGAAAAAATGCGAAGCTTTTTTTTTGTAATTTTATATAAAATAAATTTGCTGCTCAGTGCATGTGAAAGATTTTTTATGCCTTTAAAGTTCACCTTATAAGAATTCTGTATTGATACTACAAGTAGACCTAGGTATATCGTCCCTGGATATTCATATATCTTATATATATACTGATACTGATAAGCAGAATACTGCATCCTTATATATATGCACAAATCCTTTTTATCGTCCATTTTAGACAAAGTTTTTTTTGTCGACAAAAAAAAATTCTTTTTTAGAGTTTGTTGAAAATAAAATATGACGAAAATTAAAGTTGAACTCGCAACATTCTTTGTAGAAGACAAAACTTTTTCCCATTATAATCCCACTAGTAGGGTACATACATATGTACTGAAGGCATAATATACTATCATACCATATATAGGTATAAAAAGTCCATATAACTAGCTTTTTGTGCAAAAGTCATCCCCTCTTGAGACTCTTACATAGAGATTGGGTAGAGTCGCTCGAACTCGAATTGAATTAAAAACTATAAATCCTATACTATACTTTGTAATAGGGATATTTAAAGTAAAAGTGTGGAAGCAAAATATTATTTAAGTATTGGACAAATATTTTTCCCTTTAATCTTCTTGGCTTCTCCAGTTCCAGTTATAGCCAGCCCTGAGCCCTAAGTTAAAATCCAGGATTTACACTCTAATTTAATTATGCAAAAGCCAAAGCCTTAATCGAATAATTTATTTAATTGAAATAGTAGTGCCATAATATACTTTCAGGTAAAATTGTATATCTTACATAAGTACGGTTACATAATAGTCAATTAAGCTTGATATATACCATACAAGTGAGTAATGAAAATGAACTGACATATTGTAGGTATACTGAAGGTATAAGTAGATGTAAGGTATAAGTTGTGTCAAAGGTTTTTCTGTCCTTTAATAAATTATTTGCTAAAAGTTAAAAGTTAAAAGGGTCAACTGTTAATTAATTTGAAAGTCTTTGAGTAATTGATATATCTAAACTCTAATAAACATACACATAGGTGTTCAGTCAAATCAAGTCCATATCTAGTATAGTACCTACCAGGTTTATACTTACTCAAAGTATGTAATAACTACTCAAATATTTCCAGACCTTTGCCTGTATATTATGTCGAGATTAGTCGAGACCTTATTTATAATGCCTGGTCACTGACTGCCTGGATAAAGTTTTAGAAATTTTCTCGAATTGATTAGTATGATAAAATTGCAATGTACAAATTTTGTACACAAAAGAATGGGAAAAATGCTTGTACTTTGTACTAGTACTAATACTAATACAACTACCTACTATTATTAGGGTACTATAAGGTAATTTATAAAATATTTACATTTTTCTATTCATTTGAGTAAAAGTAAAAATGTTATTACCCAGTTTTTCTCTGTTCAATTTAAACAAATGCGCATAATCACATATAGATAGAAAATACTTGTACAAGTATACAGGCCAAGATAAAATGGTAATTTTTGAGATGACTAAACTAAACTTTTAAGTATTAAAAAAGTATAATAGATAGGCATTTTATAATATTTTCTGAATCTGTGCTGTTCACTACTACTTAATAATAAGTTAATACACTAGTACTAGTATAAGGTAATAGGGAAATATAGGAGTAGAGAGCAATCACCTTTTGATATTCTCGACACATTTTGAACATTTTGATCAAATCGAGTCAGTCAGATTGGCTTTTGGAAAAATCAGCACAAGTTTTTCGCCATATAGCGAAATACTTAATGTAAGCTAATATATTTAATATAGTTATTTCAATGTTTTTATAAGTGAATACATTTTGGGGTTTAAATTCTTATTGGATATACATACCAGTCTCTATTCTATGTTAGTTATAGTGGTACTTATGATATTACCTATATTGTAGTACTAGGATACTTTGCAGTCATTTAAAAAGCTTTATTTTCCCTTTATCAGAAAAGTACTAGTATTAGAATATCTCTGTTTGAAATATTATGTATGTAAATTGAAATTTTATTAAACACGCATGACTTTTATCCATTTCCCCATTAAATTACAGTTTACAGTTAAGTCGTCTTGAACTCGATCCCTTACACCAGCACTAATTAAATTGGCTTCTGAGAAAGCAATCATTTTATTTACTTTTTTGTTTCATTTCATAAGGTTTAGGGTAAGGGTGGGGTCCTTCAGTCCCCCCCTTCATGCCATTCGAAAATCTAGCCTGGCAAAAGCAAAACTTTTAATGCATCTATATTTCTCAGAAATTTGAAACTTTACGTCAAAATTTATACCATTTTGCCTACCTACTTACAACATACAAGTATATACATACTACCAACTAGTACCTACTATTATGTCTTATATATATGTTAGAGGTATACCGAGTCCGCAAAGTTGGCTCTGACTTTGAAATATAAAAAATAAAATAGATGATAATATCGATCTCAATTCGTACTCTATAGACTATAGGCTTCCCATTATTTTTCCATTTCTAAACACATTCTTTTTAGCGGTCCAAAAAATTTTCCCAAAAATATAGTAGGTACTAGTACTAGTAAAAAGAAGGAGACATTTATATACTACAATTACTTACAATCTCTTCCACTTATTCCCAAGAAACATGTAGACTTTCAATTCAAAATATTTCCCGAAAAAAAAAAACTTTGAGAATAACCTATTTCCACTCAAATCCTTATAGAAGTAACATAACTACTACTAATAATACTACTGTATGAGTACGAGTACGAGCTATACCATAACATCATCCTATATTCTCCTCGATAAACTCTTTTTTATACTCCAAAATCCAATAAAATCCAAATTCGATTAAAGGGAATATAAAAAGTTGAAAAACATTCAACTAACCCTTGGTCCTTGGTCAAATATACAAAAAATTTTACGACAAAAAATGGATTTATTAGACAAGTATTACAATTACATATTATGTAAGTACAATCTAGTAAGTAAAAAGTAAAATAAGTAGAACTAGTAGTTATTGTAAGTATGCTAATATATTAGTAATCAGTACACAAGTCATTAAGTTAAAACAAAAAATTAATTATCAATGGTTAATTGAGCACTTGAAAAGCTTTGCAATTCCTTTAAATTAATTATAATCTACTACATAGATTGCCTACTGCTCCTGGAGATTCTAATTTTACGGCAGTGAAATCAAATGGCCCAACCCAAAAAAATCCACAAATTTCAAACACACACATATCAACATATGGAGAAGAATAAAAATGGGATTTCAAACTTGAATCTCTTCTTCATTATACTACTTACAAGTCAAATAAGAAATTTAGCCTTCAAAAAACCTATACTACATACTATACATTTAGGATTAGTATCAGTACATATTATTTAAGTACTAGCCTAATTTAAAATTTTTTATTATTAATATGAATAAACAATTGTTGGATTTTGTTTAAAAGCTTAAAAGTCTCTTATTTTATTACGTATTGACTATTATACATAAACTATATAAGCATGAATATATATTGATATTTTTTTATATTTAAATCTTTGTAACACTACTGATATAAGTAGTTCAAATGATGACTGGTATATTGTTTAAAATTTTAAAATAAAGTGTGATATGATTTTATAAAACGATAGACCCCGAGGGTTCTTTTTTACAGATTGCTTGCTTTTGGTCTATCTATCCTATCCTATCTGAATCTGTGCATTGTAAATTAATATATTAAACACACTTGAATCATCAAGTCAAGTACTACTGCATAGTATAACATAGTTACATATCTAGTACTTGATATACTGCTACATAAATGTTGACTCATGTTTCTTAAATTATATAAATGCACAAAAAGTGAGTACATAACATACATAACATACTTAATACATACTATACTCCAATAGCATAGTAGTACTAAACCTGTATATACTCGTAATTTATATTTTATAGGTAGGTTTACTTTATATGAGATTGCGAAGGTGACAATTAGCTCCATTTAAAAATTATTCATTACATTATTCTACGTATAGCAGTATTAAGTAAGTATGTATGTATTTTGCTTTCAAATCAAAATCTCAAGGTCTTATTTTGGAAAAACGTATAAAAAACGCCAGATGAGATAAAATCTTAAATATCTATAAAAGTATCTACTTACATATAATATATCTTATACTTTATGAATCACTACCAAAGAAAATTTTGTGTAATTAATTTAACTTTTTATTTACAGATACTCGTAATACCCTGTTCAGATACTCAATTTCTAGTTTATAATTTAATTAATTAGATAGCTACCTACCTACTATCCACTATTATGAAACAGGAAGGATTTCAATTTGACAAACATTAATTTGAAAATTATTGAATTTCCGGCCAAATATTTATAAGGAAATTTTTAAATTCTTTAGGTATATAAGATATACCTAAAGTATCAGTATCAGTAGTAGTAGTAGTCGATAATTCTAATTTTATTTTCAGTTTCCTTTGGCATTTGTATACATATGTATATCTACTGGTAGGTAGATATATTTAAAAAATGCTTTTAAATAATTAGCATAACCATATTATGGCCATTTTTAGAGGATATTGAAATAAAAAGCAAATAGGTATGTGCCATTATACACAGTAGTTTATATGAGGTTCTTTGACAAAGTTATACCCCAATCTGAAGCTCAAAGGTTTTGAAACATTTACATTTTACAGGTTCAAAGGGGGGAAAAATATCTCAAATATCTATATATGGATATGATGGTCTATCTCGATCAAAGTTGTGTTAAATTTAAGTTGAGAAAAGTTCTGATATTACATGCAGTAAAAAAAGGGGGAACAAAAAAAATAAAAATACAATTTCTTACTTATTTTAAGTCCTACATACATATTATATCGTACTTTATAAGTATACATACCTATATGTACCATATATATGTATGTAGGCTTATGTAGCAAGTCAAACCCGAGGGGAATAACAAGAGAAATAGTAAACCTAACGACAGGCAAAGAACTTTTTTTCCAATTTTGAGATATTCTTAGAAGACTTGCAGTCCAGCAGCAGGGTACCCAGATTTCCTTATAGCTCTTAAATGCACAATTTATAACCATATACTTACATATGTATCTAGGTTTATATAAATACTATATGCATAGGTATAGATTGGAGCCCTTGGAAAGAAAAAGGGTCCATCTAAAAGTTAATAATGGGAGGAGGTGGAAATCTAGAAAAGAGGTAGATCCTTAGATCGAATGGAAATTTTATTAAGACTTTTTTCTACATACAAAATACAAACTATCTTGACTAATGTAATGTAGGACTGTGATTTTAATTCTGATGTATTTTTCTATTCTTATACATACTATGTAGTACTATGTATTACTAAATACTATATATGCATTCGATAGTTAGTATTATTATAAATTATAATGGACTATACTCAATCTCAATCTTTTGACTCTTCAAAACTTATAAACTCAAAACTTATAAACTCGGGCAAAAAAACAAAGGAACCTTTTTCTAACAATGAATTTTTGTTTTTGATTCTTCTTTGATTCATACCAATTTAGTACCTACTATAGTCAGTATATTTAAGATATAAGTACTTACTTAAGATTAGATACATTTTGCTATATGCATCAGGTATAGGTACATACCTTATACATAGTAAAATAGTAATCTAACCTCTTGCTCACGCTTTCTGTTCTTTCTGTGACTATCACAAATCACAGATAAAAACTCCATGTAAAATAGGTGCAAGTGGAAGGCAAGGTAAAAAGTCGAGGTTTCAAATATTTCATTTATTTCCCATCAACATCGCCATGATCAGTTTAGAGATAGAAATTACAAATTGAATCCTACTCTCGTATAGGTATTATGTACAGACAAGTAACGTATAAAGTCTCGTTATGTTAAGTATGTATATATATACATACTTGAAATTTATTGAGCTACTGGAGTTTAAAATATTTCTGGCTCCCTGTTTTCTCAAAACAATCATCAATTCAATTTTTATAGTAGGTTTGTGCTCTACAAAAACATCGGCATTCATTACATTGCATTACATTACATTTCTTACCTAACTAATGAATGAATGATAAATTTTTGTTAGCAAATAGATTATTATGCTTGTACAAATTGTATTTAGGTTAAAATTTAAAATACTCCTGGTTCTACAGATATGACTTGAAAAGTCGGTCACAAAGAATTTTTTTTAAAGCATTTATCTAGTTGTTATATTTTTTATGTTAAAATTTCAATTTATCACTATCACATTAAATAGTAATAGTAAAAAACTGTTTCAAGAAATCTCGATAAATTGAATTATAGATAATTTTTTTTCTTTGAAATATTATACTCGAAATAATTTTACGGTTCGAGAGATTTGTTACTCTCTTCTCAATTCTCAAGAGGGAGAGGGAAAAACTTTTGGGTAAAATTTTAATTACATACCTATACAATGTAATATAAGTAATATTACATACTTAAATGCCTTACTTAATCTTATAAATAATAAACCTATATTAAGAAAGGTAGAGTACCTATGTATCTGTATGTATAATCTTTTTAACTCTTTTTTATAAACTAAAGCAAAATTTATACCTATCATTTATCACTTACCTCAATATAACAACCAATTATGTTCTGATCTATTTCGATTTCGAGTTTTGTTCTAGATGCTTTATTTTATGACTAACTTTTAAACTTTTAAATCGATAACGATAACGAAATTTAGTATCTGATACATATATAAATATCAGATAATATAAATTTAGTAACTGATTTAATATCTGGTAAATCGATAACGAAATTTAGACGTTTGTAAAAAAAAAATTACCTAGAAGCTTTTTTTCAAATGGTCAATTTAAAGAAATGAGACCAGATTCCAAATCTTGATACTTTTATACAAAGATATAATCAGGACCAACTTAAATTGACATTTACCCAAATTAATCACATCAATTTGTTCCTATCTTTAGTAAATACTACCCTATACTAGCATAATTTTGAATATATAAATAAATGGATAATGTTACTGACCTCTCCATGTCCGGATTTTCTGCCCATGGGTGTATTTTCAGGGAGAAAATAAAGCCTGAGGCTGGCAAAAGACTCGGACTTGTCGGTCCAGAGGAGCTGAATTTCGGCGAGGCTGAGAAGCTCCGAGTCGGGCCAAATTCGGACGGGAAGGAATGAGGTGAGTGAGAAGGTCTTTTCCCGCAATTTGATGGACTTGTAGAATGTATATGTCCCATGCTTACCCAGGCAGCTCAGCAGCTAAAAATTCAAATAATTTCATTAAATTCTCATAAAAATTCCAGAAATCACATCAAAATTTCTAAGTTTTTGGAAATATACGAATATTTTATATTTTTGAACATTTTTAAGAGTTTAGAGTTTAATATTTTAGTGTTTTTAGAGTTTGATACCTATTCAATATCACCTACTTAATTACTAAGAAAATTAGGCAAACATTTATTAGAACTGATTTAATATAATTTAAGTAAGGAATTCTTGGAAATATTTATAAATTTATAATTTATACTATTTACGTAGGGTATTCTTAATTTGTTCAAAACCAAAATCCCAATGACTCATTCATTTATTTTTAATTTTAGCTCGTTGTCACACATTGATTAAATTCGTAGTACTAGGACTTTGGATTATGCCTAAAATGTGCTTACTGATATTTTTAAAGTAGGTGGATAAGATTTTATAAAATATTTTGTTACATCTTATAAGTATATTTACCTATCTGTAAAATGTAATCGAGGAGTTGAGTTTAAAAAAAAGCGAGCTTTGCGTCTTTAATTTTAAATTTTAAATATTAAATGCATGATTGACAGAATAAATTTTTTTTCTGAGAATGAATAAAAATGGATTTTATTCAGTTTATTAGTTCATATCATATCTGTTCCTATTTACTTTTTGTAGTACTTACTATTGAGTATATTTACTACTGCTATAATTATTAATTTTTAAGTATGTTTTATAGTTAATTTATTTATGATGATTAGAGTGTAATAAATGATAATACCTTACTATATACTGTATAAAATAGTTTAAGTTTAAAGTACCTAATTATGTGCTATGACTATGGCTGTGTATTTACTTATTTGTATAATGTATTATTTAAATTTAAATACTTACTCTTAGTAAATTAAAATAATTTTTATCTCTTATTATTATATTATGTACTTTATATCTAGTATTATTCTATTTATAAGCCAATAGTTTAAATAAATAATTTATCAGCAGTAATATTTTAGGTATGCAGATTGAAATAGAAGTATGCTTTGAATAAATAAAATATGAAAATGAAATGTAAAATTAGTTGGTGCCTGCCTATAGAAAATTTTATTTAAATAGCTGATACCTTGTTAAATACCCAAATTTAGTATACATATATGATATACCTAATATTATTTACTAATAATGCTATTTAAGTAGGTATATATATGTAAAGGCCTTACTCTAAAGCAATTATATAATTTAAAATACAAATACAAATATAAAGTTTTTGAAATTACAAACAAACCATTCAGAATAGAGGTCAAAGTTTTGGAAAAAATTAATACCATTACTATACCAGGGGATTTTTGATAGGTACCTAGGTATTGTATCTATCTATAAGTATTTAATACTTAATGCTTATTATCTTGTGATAATTACAATTAGCTCAAATTAAAAAATATTTTCCTGATTTCATTCAATTATGGTTTCTTACGTCAAACTATTCAATTTGAAATCTTTACATTGTATATTAGTACTTTTTAAAAATTATTTTTTCCTTATATTAACCATTGCATTGTTTGGTTTAATAGCATCAGCATAATATATTATAATATACTGTAGTATGATACATTTACTATTATACATAAGTACTGATATTATGTATTTGATGCTAATTAAAATAGGAATTTTTTTAATAATCGACAATGTAATCATTTTTTCCAAAACAAAATAAGTTCCTAATTCCTACACTGTAGTTATGTACTCATTTCATTACCTTAAAGCTTTTTATTCTGATTAATGGCGTTCATAAATAATTTCAAGTATTTAACTATGTATTATGTATTATGTATACTATCAATTATTAAATGATTAGTAAGTAGATAGATACTTGAAATAAACTGCAAATTAAGTACATTTTATAAATATGTAAAAGTTGAGTACTACTATATATGTAAAAATTCCTATGAATCATTATTTTATAAATAGATAGATTAATCTGTACATATTTTGTATTTGTATTTGTATAGTAGGTAGGCAGGCAAATTATAAATATGCTGATAAGGAGTAAACTAAGGATGATAAAATGTAAAATGTAAAATGATATTATAAAAATGAAAATGATTTCTTTCAATTTCAGATGGTATCTAACTAAATGAACTTTGACTTTCAATATCAACATAAAAATTCAAAATTATTTCAAGTCTGTCCAATTCTGATTGATACAAATGTAAAGGTATATGTATAAATAAGTATCTTAAATCTGACTACCAGTAGTAGTCAGTCGTGTGGGTTTTGAAAAACTGAAAATAAAGTTTAAAGTTGGAATAGTTATTGAATAAAAACTATCTAGAATATACTGTAGGTAGGTACTTTACTATGAGATTATAGTTATCTAAAATAAGGATTTAAATAAGAATTTAAATATCTGCAAAAGTACCATACTAAAGTAAAATGTTATTTATAAATGAACAGACAAAACATTTATAATCTGCATAAAGAATACCCTGCTTAGTCACTAATGTATTAACTTGGATTCTATTATGTACTAGCAATAGTACTGATAATTCAAGTAAAATTTGCAAAAATATCAGTATGCATGTAGGTATTTATTCAAATTAGAAGTTCTTGTGCAAGGCACAAAACTGTGATTTGCCAAGAAATTACTAATTTACGCATCGTATTTTCAATAAAAATTATACTACAAATAAGGTTCTAGTTCTATTATAAAATAGGTTGGCAAATATACAAAAAAGTAAAGTTTTAAATTACATATAAAAATATTATGTAAGTACATATGTACCAGGCCAAGAGTACATGATTTGTTTATGCCCAGTTCTTAAAAATATGGGTAACTGTACTTTGTGTTTGTGTATCATTAATAATGTAAATAAAATATGGATATAATTAAATAGGGCAACTGCAATTAACATAAAATAAAATGAAATATAAATGAAATTAAATTACTTCCCCGTTACTATCCTTAACAGTATCAAGAGGTACATATACCTACGCTACTTACAGATATATATTGGTATATTATATTTATATGAATAGGAATATGCGTATACTAAAATACGATAGTATGTAGTGATATTAATAGATGATACCCATAAGTATCTATAGGTAAATTTAATGAGTTTAAGTCGAGTTTATTGATTCATGGAAATGTCGTCGTTTCATTTCCAACTAAATTAACAACAACATAAACATAATGGACCGGATATATACTTATATGTATCTGTATACCTATACCTACCTATAAATAAATTGAATTGGTTGTTGAACCTAAAGCTAAACCCCCTTGTGAAATGAAATAAAATAAAATACTGATAAAATAAAGTAAATAATTTGAGTTTGAGTTTGGGTTTAGGTTAAGGTTTAGTTGTTGAGGGGGGACCGAGATTCGATACTTTTTTCAAGCAAATCAATAAATTTGATGCCATTTTCCACCAACTCATAAGAATAAATACAGAGATCTAAAGAAGGGAGAATTGTATATAAGTAAGTAAAGTGGGTACATATCTGTAGTTTTGGTTCTGAAAGTATAAGTGGTATAAACTATAATAAGTATGTATAGCTAAATAAGTAAAGAAATAAGCAAAAGAAGAAGAATGGGTAAAAGAGCTATAAATAATCTTGCAGAATGTACGCAACTTTACTTTACTTTAACTGTACTCAAAGAGTACAAACTGTAGTAATAATAATGCATACTAGATATACATAATATGGTATAATATATAGGTAAGGCATTTTGAAGATTCCAAAAAGTCTAAAAAGTTTCTCCATATATCTATCTTAAACTATATACATACATATATATATACTTTTATCCCTAATATATTTAGGTACATAGTTAAGATCACAAGAAAGTAAATCCTATTAAATTAAATAATTTTGCTTTAATAAATAGGTGCCTTACTAAACTAATGTATCTTTTATACTTTATAATGTACATAAAAGCTCTATTAAAGTAGTTCATAAAGCTAAAACTACCTACTTGATAAAGTAGGTTTAGCTTATGTATTGTATTATAGCTCTGAAATGTCACAAAAAAAGTGTTGATTAAAAATTTAATAAAAAATTATACAGTAATTGTATACTTACTATGTATATAGTAAAGTATGTATGTACTAGGTATATTTGGATATTTTTAAAGATAATTTGAGCAAATTATCTGTGTGTATTTTAGAATGAATTTCATAACGACTTTTAGTGGTTTATACTTTTACTACCTATTAGAGCTAAAATGTTAAAATACCCTATCTATAAAGTCAGTAAAATACTTATAAAGCCAAATTTTACATATAGGTAGATACTTATAGGTAGATACATATCATATAGGTTAGGTAGTGATACTATTCTGTAGTACTACCGTAGTATATAAGAGATCATATACCTACGAATTAGACTTTTTCTATGAAAAAGTAATATGATATTTTTAATAGTTGGGTACCCTGGTACCCTATACGTAATGTACTATTGCTAAATACCAGAAGCTATTAAATTGTACCAGGGCCGGGTATTGCTAAATAAATATCTGAATTTGTCCATACCTACCCATGTATATACATATTATGTACTTAGGTAGTTAATAATAGATTTCTAGATTGCGAAAATGGTATTTGATCTTGAGATTCGTAAATTCTGCCTGTTCAAAATCTTGTTTTTGAAATATTTTATAATTTAATCTACTTTTTTTAATGAGACACTAATAAAATGTTAGAGGAAAGAGGTCAAAATAGAAATAAATTTTAAAATACTTGCATAATTTTTCTAGTTTATAAATAGCTCAATGTATTAGTACCTAACTACTAACTAATCGTAAGTATTTTGAATAATTTTAAAAATTAAGTTAAAGTTTCAGAATCGATTGGAAATTGTAAAGGGCAAGCTAGATATTTGGATTTTGGTTATTTTAAAAATTTAAAACTATGTAATCATAAATATTCATTTTTAAGTTAGGTATACCTAGTAAGAAATTTCTTTGTCTAATTTCATTACTGTTTTGAATACCTACTTTCATACAGTGTGCTAGAAAAGAAAATTTTTGTAATTACTTTGGACTTTGGCAGGTTTCTTGGATTTATCAAATAAATGTTTTCAAAATGACGAAATTGTTCAAATTAATTCAAGAATTTAAAGAATTTCTACTTTTGAAAGAAATGGCATTCAAATTTCCCTACCTAGATTATTGGTAGTACTGTATACTGTATAATTTCCCATCTAACTTTTCTTTCTGTGTCTCCAAAAGCCATCAATTTTGGCTGAAACTTTCTGATTAATCGACCGAAAATATAATATTCTCTTGATAAATGTAATATCCTTACAATTAATAGTTTATAGTATACTTTATATATAGACATTTGACAGTATAAAGTATCAGTAGATATAAAAATAAATTCTTTTTATAGGATTATATTTTAAGAAATGATAATAAAAATAACCTTATTAAAAAAAAAGAGTTCAACTCAATTTTGAAACTATATTGGTACTACCATAGATAAGAATGACGCATACAAAACTCGAAAAAGTAGTAATTTGATTATTAACTGTATTATTATTATTTTTAGTACCTACCTATAGATATATAGTTAATTTTGATAAATAATTTATTTACAAGTATTTTCTAATTAATTTCATCTCTCAATCAAATCCCTCGACCGATAAATTATATCTATAAAACTAGTCAAAAAATAATTATCATACTTATTCTAATGTTATATAAATGCAAAATCTCTAGTACCTACCTTTACAACCACTGATATATCAATATCAGTAGTCAGTAGTACCTTACTACTCGTATACTGATCATTAAGCATAAAAATTGCAAAAAAAATCCAGTTTTTTCAACAAGCTTTAATCTCAATTGAATTGAAAATTGGAATGGCGTATTCAAATAACTTTAAATCAAATAAATGAATGCTTTGAATTAATTAAAATATCATCTGATACTTAATATTTGCGTTTATATTAGCATAAATATTTAAGTACCTATATAAATATACATAGTGTGATAAATACTCGCTGAATTCTTTTTTCTAATTATTCAGCCAACCATTTAAATATTCAATTTAGGCCTACAATTTCTAGTACCTATAATGTACCTATACCTATGTGTATACATATATAATGCAGATATTCATTTGCTCAAATGTCTAAAATGGCTTTGTAAGTATGTACCTAGTAATTATACAAATTCATGAAAATGAAGACGATAAAAACAAGAGCCAGGCTACAAAATATACCTTATACAGACATAAACTTTTAAGCCACTTACTTTATATATCTATATAGACTATTGTATCAAAAACAAAGTATGTAGATACTTGGCATTTTTATTTTATTAGGCATATTGAATTTGAAAATAATAGAATAGAATTGTATCCTATAGCAGATAGGTAGTAAAGTATTTGTATGTAAATATGCACTAAAAACTTTGCATGTTTTTCAACAAACAAGAATTAAGAATATACTTATACTTATTATACTTATAATAAGAATTAAGAATTAAGAATTGGTGATGGGGGGGAAGTGAATGTAAATTGTGGCTGACGGACGGGGGGCGATTCGAGCAAGTGAAGGCTAACCTGTAATAACTTTTTTTTTTTAATTTTAATTTGAGAAGATTCTAAAAGGATATGATCCTGAGCCTGAGTAATATGATGGTGACAAAAGTACTTTTATATCTAATCATATTTTAATTTGAAAGAGTCTTAAAAAAAGCCTAGGAAAGAGAATTTACAGCAAGTAAATAGACAAATGATAAGATAAGATTAGATATTTTTGAAATAAAAAATGAAAAATGAGCTTTACCTGCACATCTGTATTAACAGATCCCATTTCTACTTGTAATTGTAGGGTATGATCCTTTTGATCTGTGTACACTTCACTTGAATTTAAAAATTAGTAAAAATCACTAAACACCAAAAAAACTAAACGATAGAGAGAGGTTGAAATAAATTTTATGATTCACTTTAGAATCGATAGTATATTGGTCATTTGAATTTGAAATGGTATAGGTTTTCAAGATAATTTTTTTTCACATTGTTACCATCCTATTAAAGATAAGAATTGTTTTGTTTATAATATAATAGGATAATAGTTTGATTTGTAGTGCATATATACCGTACATATGTAGGGTATGTCAAAAATGTTTGGATAGCAGAGGTTTAGGTCTACTCGGCTTGGCAGCTCTTTTTGTACTAAAGTTAAGCAATCTGCTCCAACTTTACCAGAAAGCCCCCCTATACCGCATATACACAGATAATCATAAGGATATTATAATACTTGGATGATATACCCTGTATATATTGCCCAAGTACATACAAAGTATAAAAGTACATAAAATGAAATGAAATAAAAGTGCCTACCTATGTATATACTTATACACTTTAGAATTCAGAATCAGAATAGTTAGGTATATCGAATTAGAAAATAGAAAATAGTTATAAAATGGGCTATTAAAGATATTACTTTGATGAAATTATAGGAAAATACAAAGTATAAGCTTGCTTGGTATTAAATTATTTTATTTGACTTTACATAAGATTCTATACTCGATAATAGTATTATATGTATACCTATAAATTATGTACTACTAGTATATATTCAATTGAGTTTAGATTTTACGCTTTTTGATCGAATAATAAATACGACTGTAATTAATTTGTAAGCAATTAATCGTGTTTAAAAAGCACAAGCAATTTACAATGGTATTAAATACAATAATAGTCTATAAAATATAATACTCATGGAATACTTATAAGTTACTTACTTATGTGCAAATTATCGAATTATTCAAATACGGGTAATTGTATTTCTGAAATGCCATATACGTACGATATACATAAATGTACTTACCTACTAAAGTAAGTAAGTAGGTAGGTGTAGGTAAGATATCATTGTAGTACTTACTCTACCTACCTATGTTGAATAATAGCTATTAGATTAATACCTACAATTATAGGCCTAACAAAAAATTAGGCATTCAAAATACATACAGATAGCTATAGTTTTTTATACTAATTTCCTTTTTTTTCTTTGTTGTCGTAAATATCTTTTTAGACTTACATTTTTATGACTAAACTTCTACTGTCATAGATAGGCCTATACTTTTCATTAGTATATTAGCTTAGAATAGTTATGTAATAAAATAATATTCTTTTATTACTAGCTTAATAAGTAGGTACCCTACTTATACGAGTAGTACTAATTACTAGACACAAATAAATATTATTATAGAAATTCAAAAATCTTTTAGCTTTATTTTCCTGTAAAGCGTACCCTATACCTACCAAATGTTAGTACCCTACCTATCCAATTTAAAGGTATAGTACTTACATATTTTAAAATATCTAAAAATAAGTCATAATATAAATCTCTTGAGCTCTTTCATAGATTTTTTTTAGTAATCTAGTAGGCATTATGTAGATATTAATACTCCTATCTATATGTACTGATATGTATAATAATTGCAAGAATATTTTTTCCAGTAAACTTGAATTTGAATATGTATATTTAAAGTAGGGTACTTAAGTATATAATGTATCAAAATTAAAATATAAAACTGATACTTTAATATTATATAGACTCAACATTAGTATATGTTTGTAGATACATATATGTACCTATATACTTGTATTAAGGTTATAATATAATAGTACCCTATTTATCTTTAGGTAAAAGTTAACAAAGTCCAAATGTTAAGGACCAATCTTGTGAATTCATATTTAAACCATAAGTTGAAGACAAACGCCCTTATAAGTTACATTTATACTATCAGTATAGTAAATATAATAGGTAGATAAGACTTAATCCAATCCTTATGTAAAGCCCCTTTTAAAAACATTTTTAGAAATACTGTGATGGGTTCCTCTACGCTACGCTACATGTTATTAATATGATAAAATGAGAAATCTCGGCCATATTTTTAGGTACTTTTACAAAAATAAATGGTCATTTATACTTATAAAATAAAGTTATAATTTTGTTTTAGAGTATTTGACATGTGGTGATTGTGATAATAATAAAATATTACGGATTTAAAATTACCTACTTACCTATCGAGTACTACCTATTTTATATATACTTCCCCTTAGGACATGACAATTGGTATTTTGAACTTTTATTAATGGGAATAGATACTTAAAAACTTGCATTCGTACAATCGTTATATACTGTAGTCTGTAGTATTCAGTAGGTACCTTATACCTACTTAGGTAAGTAGTAAATAATAAAAATAGTAAATGAGTTCATAAAAATATTTCCAATGAAAAAATGAGTTTATTAATTGCTCATCAAATCAAATGCTTATTATAATGATTGATGATTAATATTAATGATTGAAAAGGTTTTAATTAGCTTTTATAAAAATTCAAAGAAATTGAGACTTTTATTAAATTCTGCAATGAGTTTAATTTAAATACATAACATAACAAAATTAAGCTTATATGGGTATTTAAATATAACATTATTTCAAGTACTGGTTTTATGGATGGTAATTAAGTTAATTACCTACCTTACAAAGCTGGAAAAATAAATATACAAATATAACTTAATAATAGTAGGGAGTACCTACTACCTACATAAAGTATGCCATGTGCTTTTTCCAGATAGCTTTAATACGAATTTTTGTTAGGTAGGTATAGGGTACCTTACCTACCTAGATATATTCGATGTATTATAATATGTAATATATGTATTTACTTATTCATTTTGATTCTTCTTGAGTTTTGTCTTTTATCAGTAGGTTTATAGTAAGTATAGAATATTCTTAAATATTATCAAGCTTTTAAATTAAATCTTATATGAATTTTGAATAATAAAAGTATCGATAAGAAAAAGATTCTTGAGATAAAGTAGGAAATACAAAGTATTTTGTACCTACTATTGTAACTAATTATTTACTATTCTTATTAATCTTATCCTTACGATTAGTATACAGTATAGGTACGCGTACATGTGCTAATCGTACATATACTGTCTTTTACATACCTACTTATCCTACTACTTACTATCTAAATCTAAGTAGCTATTTATTATGTTTCATTTAATTGAACTGTATCGCAGTGTATGTAGGGTCTTATTTTACGATAATTTTTAAGTATCCTACAGATACCTATCCTACAGGTACGTTTATACTGAAAGTTCATTTTTATGATGATATGATAAGGTTAGTTTAAGATTTGTGGAAAGTGGATACTCGTTAATTCTTGAATTTTGAATTTTTGAACTCCTATATATACTTATTCTAGGTATTGTACGAGTACCAATAGTTTCAGTATATGCATGATGTTCCGATTTGAACTACTATTTAGGGGTATTTAGCTAACTATTATTAACCAGCATTTCTAATATACCTACCTACTTCTACTTCTAACTATAAATACCTACCTACTATAATTTATTTTATAGTAAACATTTCTTTTGAAATAACCATATTTTTTGTATCTGATAATTGGTAATGACAATCTTAAGTATTAATGGTAAGTATAAGTTGATATGATCGGTTTTAAAATTTAAAAAAAAAACACTACCCAGGGCTTGAAATTAGTAATGAAAAGATGGACTGGTTGGAAACGGAAACTTGAGATAAATGTTTATGTTTAGGCCTACATGTGGAAAAATATTCCAATATTTATTAGACAAATATTGTATCTGATTTTCTGCTGATGGGTCACATTTTATTTTATCTATCTATTTTATACCTCTAATCCTATTCCTATTTTATTCTATCTATAGATAGAATAAAAATAACCAATTTTATTGTTTGGTTAAGATAAAAAGGTCATATTACAACAAACTCAATTCTATATACCTAATACCTAATATCTATATTCTATGTATAAGTAATTGTACCCTACTTATACTTACATGATACCCTTAAATTGGTAAGTGTAAGTGTAGGTACATAGTACATACAGATAGTTACTAGGTATAATTTAGCTAGGTACTGAAAATAAATGTTTAGGCTTTAGATGAGAAATTATTAATAATTTTTTCTAATAATAACTTGATTTGAATTTATTTGAATGACTTGTTGGTATCGCTATCGATAGTTATAGGTATGTGTATGTGATATACAAATAGAAATATTTATCTTAATTCAATTATGCATAATATGTTATACCTATTATATATATAAGGTCTGTAAACATAGGTCTGTGGTACTATATATTTTATGTATCTTTTTTGTCATAATAATAATAATATGTGCCTAGGTAAGTCTATCGGTCTACATTCTACTACATTGAGTCAAATTGTAAGTTAATCTCTGTAACTTACAATTGCTAAGGATAAAACTTAAAGTTGGCAAGTATTTACCTAATTTAGATTTATTTAGAGTACTCTACCAACTTTTGCTTGTACATAGTATTTATATAAGTACTTATATAAAAGTAATATTTATATACTCAAAATATGTATAGAATGTAGATACTTCACGTACTTCACGTAGTAATAATAATAATTAAGTAATCATTCATTTGTTTAAAAATTTTCTTGAAACAATATTCAAGTACCCAACCTGATCCTTGATATTCAAGATCAAATAAAGAGATTTTACATTATCTATATTTTTAAAATCAAATGACTTTATTTCATCTATCCATGAAATAGATAAAAATATAAAAATAGGCATGACAAGTAGAACATAGTAGGGTACTAAACAAAGTACCTATTCTAGTGCTAGTCCTAGTAAAAATGAGACAAATGTACGATTCTTTTTAAAATAAGTAAAGTAGGGTATAATTACAAATCTGTATATAAAGTATAATGTAACTGGAGAATAATAAATATCCGCGTTATTTGAGATCAATCGATTTATTCAGATAGAAAACAAACAAATCTTTAATTTTGTCTTCTTTGTCTTTCGTTTGTTCTCAAATTATTTTTATTTTGACAAATAGGAAATGCCCAAGTTATTTCTTATAAAAATGAGAATAAATTATGCCCTAAATCTAAAATACCTATCTAGATTTTTAGATTACTCTGGGTCTTCTAATTGGTTCCATGAGGATTCGACGGCCAAATGGGTACTGCGTACCCATTTCCTCAACAAACCTAACCTAACCTGACCTACACCAAACTAATGATTTTTTAGGTCTAGTCTAAAGTCTAAAGTCGATAATTTTAAAAATTTAATGATTATTTGGATCAAAAGTTTTAAAAATTCAATTATTTTTAGATCAAAACATGATCTTTAGGTCGAAAGTTTAAAATATACTATGATATTAAAAACTAAAAAAATTTCTAAAATCAAAATTTCAAAGATTTTTAAAATTCTGTATTTCTTACAAATCTTACAATCCTTATTATTCTTATGGTTAGATAAACATTTGCTCCTGGCACCTTCTGATGTAGCTGGCTGGGGAATTTATCTCCAAACATTGCGGTGAAGTGATCACTCAAGATGAAGCTGATAGAAGAGGCTGGATGACACTACAGATAGAAAAGGAAATAAAATTCGATTGGCAAATCATTTGATCGTTAATTTGAAGATCTTAATTAGTGATGTAATTCTGATATATCGATATGAAAGTTTAAAAAAGAATAATATAAAAGTAAACAAAATAATAAACTCAACGATATTATAAGTGAAATACCATAGGTAGATACTTTATACATCTAGTAAATTATTAATAATAATAATATCAAATGCCTTCTATATCTGTAGTATGTATTTATAAAAAGAATTAAGCGAATTAAAAACCCTGCATGAAATGAGGTATCATATGTACGAATTATTTAAATACCTAATTGTAATGTAATGATTTTGAAAAACCAAGACTGAATACTATATCCGATATACGTACCTTACCTACACTAATATTTCTAGACTAGAATTAAACAATAATTACTAATTGAATTTATAATAAATACTAATGTAGAGTAGATGGGCCTCATTTTATGAATGAGGCCCTAGCTTAGCTAGTAAGTAAGTAAAGGGTAAGTAGAAAGAACCCATTTGCAGTCTGGAGTCTGGATGGGCTAAACTAAATGAAGGCATTATTTTTGCTG
>JAQIXA010000504.1:0-41573 GCA_034699045.1 Nanhermannia cf. coronata Gr-Ori-00579
CCTTTATTAACATTTTTTATTGTTCTATAAATTAAGATTAGTGTACCTACTCCTACTGCCTACTTACATATCTCTTATCAATATTTATAATTAAAAAACTTGAGAAATTTTTGAATGAAAATTTTTTTCGTTTTGATATTAACTTAAATTAAATTATATTAACCCTTTTCGCTTATGTTCGATCATAGATTATGAGTATACCTAATTGATTTTGATTAATTTAATAAATTATGTTTTATTCTCCCTTTTCGTTCATTTATGTAAAGATGTAAAGGCCTAGTTTTATTGGAAACTTATACTACTGTTGGTGGTGAAGAACTACTAAAGAAACTGCCTGGTTTCTTGACAATTATCAAGGAAGTGACTGGAGATCCTCGTTATTCAATGTTCAATCTGTCATTAAAGGATAAATGGGCAGCAAACAATTATTTTTGCCAAAGTTTTGCTGGATCAGGTATAAACTATAATATAAACCTTACAAAACCTTTATCTACTAATCTACTACTATAAATTGTATTTTATTTTATTTTTTATCTTACCTAACTATCGTATCAGTACCTATTTATTTTCTCATCTTTTTCATCTAAACTTGACCCTTATCCTTATGTACAGTTTATTTACAGTAATCAATCAATCACAAGTTATAGCATTTATATTCTATCAAAGTCTAATTTTAAATATTTTTTTTTTGTTTTTTTAAGCAGACATTGATTATGATTTAATGAATGAAGCCACCGAATCTAGTTTAGTCATGGGATGTTAGAAAAAAGAGGAATATTTTATACCCAACTCATCGATAATGCAAATGCAGCAACACTAATGCACTCTAAAAATTTAGAATAATTACCTTATTTATCAAATATGAGAAATAAAAATGAAATCACGTACCAAAATATTATGCTGTAAGATCTATAAATGAAAAAAATTGATTCTTAGAAATTCTAACAGATATATTATAGTTAGCTTATGTCAATAATAATAAGGTTAATATAACAAAGCAATATAGGAATTAGGATGCATTGAGAATTGAGATTCGATAGGGAGAATTTATGATACTTATGTATCTGTGTCTGTAACTGGTAGTATAAGGTAGTAACTAGTAACTCTATGTAGGTATTGACTACTTTATATAAAAATGAGGTGATTTTTAAGCAAAATAAATACTATAATCTATTCAATAGGTTATTATTAATTTAAATTTTTATAATTATTATATTGTATTTGTATTAGATATTATTTAGAATTATAAGTATTCGTATCAGTAATCAATATGATTTATGATAATATTTAGTAGAACTGAAAACCTAAAAAAACCTTTAAAATACCTACTATGTATTTGATATTTATAGTAATGTAATTAAATACACCTCGAAATCATACACTAAAAACTATAATAAAGCATTTAATAAAAAAAGTACTTACATATTATGTAAATACATACTAGGTAGGGAGGGTCCTTTTTAAAATTTTTTGACTATCTAAATAAAAATCTTGATAGAAAAAAGTGTTGAAAATTTTAACAAAGTCTGTGTACTAGAAGTATTATTATAAACTATAGTAGGTAGTGATGTATTTTACTTATATAAATAGTCGATAGATTATAATAATTGACATATTTATTGTTATTTATTATTATAATAATATAATTATTATTAAAAATTTTAAATCTGCTCTATAGATTAGAGTACGAATAATATCAAAAACTAAATATATTTACCTTTATACAAATAAACATATTATTATACAACTGACTACTTACGATTAGTATTATGGTTAGCTACCTATTATAAATGATTTTTATAATTGTCTTTTACTCATTTCTTAAAAAAAATGCTAATGATTATTGTGAGAAAATTGAGATATTCATTGAGCAAATTAAATGCACAGGTATAATGTATTAATTTATGGTAGTAGAGACTTATTATTTAAGCTTTATAGGATAGGCCATGTAGGTAGGTAGGTGTAGATAATTTTTTTAAAGCCTATTCTATGATTGGAAAATATGTCTTATATGTATAAGACTCCTCAAATTATTATTTCTTTCAAAAGTATAATAAGTACCTACCTAAAAAACCTTTATACCTATAATGCAATAAATAAAGTACCTAATAAAGTATGTAAAGTTTAAAAATAAGTTTCAGCAGAAGGTACCCTACAGGGAGCATATATCGGTATATAAAAGACTGGAATGGATTACTTTCTACATGCATGGTAAAATTCATTTTATTTTTGAAATTTGAGAATTTTTGAAAAAATTTCAATGAATTTACTAGAATTTTAAGATCTTCGAAGCTAATTTAAGTGCAAATTTTGCAGTTTTTGCTAATTTTATATCATAAAAATTAACTAATTTTTCATCAAAGGTAAAATATGATGTCACAAAATTACTTGAATGTCAAAAAATACTCAAAATATCAGTTAATTTTAGAGAAAAAATGAGTATAAAACAGCACTTTTTGAATTTTTTCAAAAGTTAAAAGGTAACAATTTCAAATTTTGAAAAGCACTTTTTTGGGGGCCTTAAATAATATACATTGATACATTTAGCTAATGCTAAGTAGGTACTTATCTGTATATTGAAGCCAAATCTGACTGTTTTTTAGGTCAATAATTTTCATTATACTATTCTATTACTAATACCTAATTATAATAGTAGAAATTGTATCAAAGTATCCTAATCTGCATTTGAGTAGGTACTATTTATAGTACCCTAAGTACCTAGTCTTCTAAAACAAAAATATCTGTATTTTAGCTTTGGGTAGGTAAGGTAGAAATGTAGGGTTCTTTTAAAAAATTTCCCGTTTACATTTCTTTAGATTAGGTATGCTTAGATTAGGTAATTATTAATTTTACAAATTTTTGACTAAAAATATCTCACTTTGATAGGGTACTTTAAGAAATTATGAGAAAAATTCTTATTTTTATGCTAATTTTTGTATTTTTAACTTTTTTGCAGATTCCTTGTCATATTCCTAATAATCAATCTACCTATACCATCAAATACTTTAAATACCTTAAAGTCAAAAACACTTCAGTTCGACTATTCAAATCACCCAATTCATGTCAAAATCACCCCAAAATCAGGCTCAGGTGATATCCAGCCAAATCCAAATAACTCAAGATCTAATCAACAAAATACTAATCTAATCCATTCTCATGGCGAATCTCGTACAATCACTTTAATTGTAACCAAAATATGGAATTTCATCTGGATTACATTTGAAGTATTCTGGCTTACATTTAAACTCATATTTCATGTACTTAAAGATATCTACTATGTTGTCACCATTAAAAAAGAGCCGGTACCTACATACAATGTCTGGAGAAAACTACTAAATTAATTTGAAACTATCTCATATCCTGTTCAAAATCTGAAAAAATACTCAAAAACTCAAGACTACATAAGAACCTAAGATAAAATTGTATCTAATTAGCTTTATATGTAAACAAACTATTAGTACACCTGTTTTTTAACCCTTAATTAGGGATAATTAAGCCTCAGGTATCAGATAACGTGAGGAAATTTTAATTATTAATTATACTTTTATTTTATTGTAATTTCTTCCCATTTCTTAAAGCATTGTTCTCAATTTTTTACAAAATATTTGTAGAAAAAATGTCAGACTTGCTTTCATTCAAAGCCAAAGTCAAAGCTCATCCTGCTGAATATTTAAATTTTTACTAAAGTTTTGAATGCAAAACTCGTTTTTTTTCTTCACTTCTGCCCTACTTTGTACTATCTAGTTCCTTTTAAATTTCAATTTCTAAAAGCATAGGTACTTATCTGATGTTATTGGTAGTACTAGATGTAGTAGTAAAGAATGTAATATTAAAGCCATAATCATTAATATTAAATTTTTTCATATTTTATGTACTTTTTAACAGTTGTACGTATCAATGATAGTTGTACTATAGGAGTCAACTTAGGTTAGTGTCAATGTCAGGGTCAAAATGTGAGATTTGGATGAAAATTTTTCCCATAATGATCATAAATTCTTAATACTAGGTATTATTACACTATACAGCTATCTGATATCTGTATATCCTAATATATTTATTATTATCGTTCTTTGAACTTGATTTTATTTATTGTGGATTTAATTGAATTGTAATTGAATTGTAATTGTAATTGTATTGTAGAAAGTAATAAATAAAGCTCTTGTACACGGAGAAAGAGGCTCACAAATTGGCTCAACTTATTATTATTATTGTAATTATTTCTTGTGTTTTTTTGATTTACCTAAATAATATAATGACTAAGATTGACATCTTTAAACCTAATAAACCCTATCTATATCCTAATCTAACATTACAGATAATATACAATGTCTACCTAAAGATATTTTGCTTCTTGTATGTTAGAAAATGAGCCTAATGAACTTGATTATATTTTAAAATATTGGTAAGTAACTTTAGTTAAGGTTAAGATTGAATTGTTTAGAAAGATACTGGAAAAATTCTAATTTTTTCATTTTAGGCAATTTTGCTTTTTATGTAGGTACATAACCTACCTAACCTAACCTTTAGGTACTAACCTATATGTTAGGTTATAAGTACAGTATATAGCATTATGTTCAATATTAGGTTCAATTTACATAATAAAATCACAATTATTATTCTTAACTATGTTCTGTGTCCTGAAGGTAATTCTTGATTTGAGAACAACAGAACAGACTATATTCTTCAAAAAAAAATTTGGTTTTCCTAAGTATAACACCGTTTGAATTTTAAAAATGTTTAACTTCTACTTTTAGAAATTTTTCCAAAATTTTGATTTACCTACCTATTCTAGTGTATTTCTTGTTCTAGTTCTAATGTAGTTCTAGAATCTAGATTATAGGACTTTTGCAAAGAGAATTTTGGAAATTCTCTTTCCAAATGGCCATTGGACATATTATACTTGTAGGTAAGTTGTGAGTTTCATTTATTTTAAAGTTTTGAGGTCATTTTTCTTCGATACTCGATTCAGTTACACGCAATTACACGAAAGATTTTGTATTAGCATTATTCATAGAAATATAATTTGCTTCTTTTTTGTTGCAAAAAATGGTTGTCTAGATTTCAAACAAAAATTTAATGAAATGTAATGTAATGTAAAGTAAACAAAGTTTATGTTATTGGTAATATAATATGTACGAGTAATTATATGTATTGGCAGTTTGAATTAGAATTGAAGACAAAATTTTAACTATGTTCAGTCAACAGGGTATGTTTTTATATAACTAAATTTCAGGTATTTTAAAGATAATTTAATATTTTCAGATAAGAAACGGAGCATCTTAAAAGGCGAAAGGATCCATGTGCCCAAAAATATCTCACTTACAAGTTATTTCAGTAAAGAATTGTCATCGAAAAAAATCGATCCAGCTGATCCAGCCGTTTTACAAAATGGCGAAACTCAATTAAGTTTTAAACAACTTGAAGAAGTACCAAATGACATATATAAAGGGTTCATAAGTAATATTTATTTTAAAAATGCACTTTATTTGAAGGAATCGTCCAAATTAGCCGAAGCAATTAGAACCCAGTTGGGTGAGTGGGGCCCAAGTAATGATAATAATGATATCGTGATTGGATTCTGTCTTTTGCCATCTGAGAAAATTATCCAGGTCATTTTCGCAATTTTGAAATTAGGTATGGCTTTAGAGTTTCCGAGAATCTATCTAGATAGGTACAAGAATTTCGAAAATTTTTAAAAAATTTGCGATTTTAAGGTGCGACTTATTTGCCACTGGACACCGGCTATACAGAAGAAAAAATTGAGAAAATTGTATCCTCAGTCCGGCCCATTCTGGTCATAACAGACTCGTCGAATCCAGTTTTAGCAAATTTTTCATGTGTTGCACATCTGACTGAAATCGTGACCTCTGACCTCATATTTTCTATGGGTAGCAAGCAATTAATCAATCTTACAATTTTTCTCAATTTTAAATCAATTTTGATAAATTTCAGCTGAGAAAATTATTTCTACTGACTCTTCAGTCATACCTTTGTATTCTGGGGTTCAACCGAATGATCGACCAGTTTGTAATATTACTATTTAGGAACTTTTAATTAATACATAATTAACACTATGTAATACTCGTAATACTTATTTAAGGCATAATATACACGAGCGGAAATACACCTTCTGGTAAATCACATGGAATTAAAATTGAGCAAAGGTCAGTACAACAAAATAGGATAAAGCAGCAATACCTATTCCTAATAACTCCGTAGTTTCAAATTTCAGTTTTTTTCCAAAATTGTCGGATGATTTTTAGAAAATTGAACTTTTTTAAAATTTCAGATCAGTTTTCAACCGAATTTTTTGGGAATGGAAAAGATACCCTTATAAGAAAAACGAGTCGGTCACTTGCTGCTCATCCCCTGTTGTCTCGATAGGTTTGAAATTAATCTATTAGTAGGGGTACATTAGGGACAGTTCGAAAGATAGCCTGTTTTCGAATGAGCCAGTTTTTATGTTATTTTAACATGAAATTTGCTAATATCTTGGCTCTAAAGATAAATTTGAGGTCAAAATGGCTCTAGGTTCATCCAAATAAGTATGTCAAAATTTCTAAAAAATCTTCCAAGCTTTATCTAATCTACCTCTATTATTCAATACTCAATACACAATAGTATTAATATTAATTAATAAGTTCAAAAATGTGTTTCAGAATCAATCGGCGAAATTTTTGCACCACTACTAGCAGGAATTCCAATGGTACTTCTCCACTACAATTTACTTTCAAGACCTGAAATAATTGGAGAAACTGTTCAAGAACACAAATTGACTCGATTTTTCACAAACCCTGAACATTTATCGAATCTCCTGGCTGCTATTGAAAATCCAGCTATAATGGTCGATGTAGAACAGTTAGGATCACTTAAATATATTTTTTCAACATCGAAATTAATGCAGATCGAACTTGGTGAGAAATTTTTCTACCATTTTAAAGTTGGGGTTGAGCTCATAAACTGCTATGGGACGACTGAGAGCCTCTCCATTTGTACTACACAGAGATTTAGAAGTGCTGAAGATTTCATAAGGTTCGTAAAAATTAGCATTTTCTTTTTCTTTTGAAATTTTGAAAATCTTTTGAAATTTTGCAGGAAAACGGAATCATTTCATGTGCCAATTGGTAGACCTATCATAAACACAAAAATCTATATTCTCGATCCTGAAGATCATAGTATCCTGTCTTTGGAGAAATCAGGGTAGGGTATAGCAAACAATTCGGTTTAAGCTCTTAAATATTGACCTGTCAAATTTTTTTCTCAAAATTTTGCATTTTTATAGCATGTTCTATGATTTTTTGTTGCATTTTAGAGAAATCTGCATTGCTGGTTATGGAATTTCCCAACTGGGATATGTTGGTTCAACTGTAAACACCAAATTTATAACAAACCATTATTCAAAATCATGTAAGCTAATATTATATCAATTTTAAAAAAATTAAATTATCTTGGGATTTTTGTTCAGTTAAAGGTGTATTGTTTCGGACAGGAGATTACGGAAGGATTTTAAAAGACCAGAAGGGTCAACTTAGGTAAATTTTCTATATAATACATGATAAAAGGATCTAAAAACTTTTCTTGTTGAATAGACTTTATTTTGAAGGCAGGCTAGATACTCAAACCAAAATCCATGGAAAAATTGTTGACACGAGTACAATTTCAAATGCAATTAAATCGACTGAATATGTTGATGATGTGGCCGTTGTTGTATTCCATCCAGAGCGGGAAAATCAAGTATTTAATATACCTAACACTTTTACTTAAAAAGTCTTGAAATTTTGACCAAAACTTCACAATTTCAGAAATTAATAGCAGCTATAGTTCTACGAGCTGATAGGACTGGTCAAGAGGTCCGGGATAGGTTGACTAATGTAGTTCCCTCCTACATGATCCCTTATATATATCCTGTGACTGAATTACCATATTATCCTAATGGGAAATTAGACAAGCAAGAATTGTTCAAAAGATTTAATCGTGATAGACAAGAAGGTATCTTTCTATATTTCCCTAAAATTTAAAAAAAAATTAAAAATTTTGAAAATTTTTAAATTTTAGCCACTGATGATGATTGGAATGAAGCTCAAATCCAGCCAAATGAGCTGGAAGGTGCAAAAATACTTTTTAAATTAATTTCAGAAGCACTTGGAGTCTCACTTCGATTTGTCATAAATCATCATCAAAATTCATTTTGGGAGTTGGGAGGTAATTCGCTGAATGCTGTCTCAGTTTTACTCAAAGTTCAAGAACATAATTATCCGATAAGTATGTCAAAAAAAATTTCAAAAAATTATTTTACAAATTTTTTCTGATAAAAACTATGCAATCTAATTAATTTTAAGAGATTTTTTTCCCCTTTTTAGCCCTTGATGACTTCATACTTGCCAAAAATATCCCAGAAATCCTATTCAATATGGTCTATGCTCGAGAAAATTCTCGCCTTGATTACGTCACAATGATGTGCTTTTCGGCCAGAGCCAATTACATAATCGAAGAAATGTCTGAAATTCATAAAGGAGCTGTCATTGAGTAAATTAGTCAATCCAGTTGCATAATAATAATATGTTAGGTCTTATTAATACCCAACTAATCTTAAATGATTTTAGGATTTTAGCAAGATCTTATTTTGACAAAGATGAAATGAAAAATTACACCAGAGCCACATACAATGACTATAAAGCACACATTGAGTCCATTTGGGAGTCGGTTTTGGACCAAAAATTGAGTTTAATTGCGAAAAATCGTACTACTATGCACATAGTAGGTAAGGGTTAGAGTTCAGAAGATTGTCAAAAAGTATTTAATATTAATAATGTACCTAAATGTACTGTATTCTAGGCGCTATGATGAATTTTGATGGATTTAATGCCTTACCAACCCTCAGAACTAAACATACACCGAGATCAATCGAGACTATTTTCGAACTTTATGAATCTTGTGCACTGATTGCAAAGTACTATATACTTCTATAGTTTTGATTTACCTAATTATTAATCATAAAATATTTTATAGAATGAAAGTGCCTAGTGGTAAAACTGGAAAAATATGTGAAGCTCATATGGTAATTTATAATTATTCAAAATGAAACTGAAATGTACCAGATTCAGGATTCAATTCTTCAAATATTAAGATTACTTTTTTGCAATAAATAAATCGTCTGATTTCTACCATATACGAGTACCATGCCTATGCCTAGATATATAGGAATTTTTTTTTAATTTAATTTTTTTAGTTGGGCACATCTGACCAGCTGTCATCTGGAGAGAATGTTTTACTCACCCAACTTTTTCTAAACGAGACTTGTGCGAGGGCTCATACTAAAGGATTTGCAATATTTCTCATTACCACAACTAATCTACTAATTCGGGTAAGATATTACAAATTATCCTAATTTAAGGATTTTAATATACGAGGTAGTTAATAGATAGGTACTCATACCAAAAAATAATTTGTAAATTTCCTATAAAAAGTCTGAAATCTGAGACAAAAGTTCACTTTTTCAATCCAGGTTACCTTGAAATCTGATAAATTGAAACTGATTAGAGCTTTGGATCAAAAGTTCCAAAACTTGAGATAATTTTTTAAACTGCAGATTTTTTAGCTGTATCGATACATTACATATATACTGATAGTAAAAGATAACTGTACCTGTCAATGAGTCTAGTAATCATGAATAATTTATATATTTTTTTAGCAACTTTGTGAGTCAGTAATGATGAAGTATGAGAAAGTTCTCGAGTATCCAGTCAATCAGTTCAATAGAAGTTCTGAGCATCGGGTTCGACCTTTTCGAATGGCTTCTGACTATTTTTTTGCTCATGTTTATGCAAAGAAATTAACTTGAAAAACGCTATCATCATACATAATAATTGTTTTTAATTATCTTCATTACTACAAATATTTCCTATTTGATACAGTTTTGTACCGTATTATACTCGGTAAATTGTTTTAGATTATGTATCTACAAGATATAATATACTATTTTATAAAGAATTACCATCAGAGCAATAAAAATAAAAATGTATACGAGTACTTGTGCGGAATTGCCTACTATTAGATACATTATCTAGGTCAGAAATGAAATTTATTTTTTATACCTTAAAATCATACTTTTTTTGACAAAAATCAGTAAGTAGTTTTTAATGTAATTTACCTACTTATGTAGGCAAATTCGTAGACATTAGATATGTAGACCAAACCAAAATCACAGTTAAAGTACCTATAAAAAATACCTATACCTATACCTCTACTTAAAATTTATTTTATGGCAAAGACAACGGTATTGTTCAAAACTTGTAACTTGAATAGTGTAGTATTTTAGATATTTAGAAGTACATATTTGTATATTTTGCTGTATTTAATACTCCTATTGTATATGTGGTAATCGAAAGCTCTTTTTTTGCATATGAATTCTAATGGTAAGATCCAGTATAATTGTTGTTGGCAAAAGTAACTTTAACATTTTGATTTTAGGCAGTAGGGTATTTGAGTTTTGTTATTAAAATGTATCTAAAGATTTTACGAATAATCTACAGATAATACAGATAATCTAATGAAGCTTCAAATATACTAAATATGTAGGTGCTGTATTTGGTAATTCTGTTGTTTTTTTGAATTTTTTGAAATCGTAAAATGTAGGGTACATATACCCTACTTACGATTAGCCAAATTTTTTGAATTTAACTAAAAATACTAATTATTACTTTAAGTAATAATTCCAAATAACTTTAAGGTCTAGGTTTTGACCTTTTATATCATAATAGATATTATGTCAATCTTCAGACTTCAGTGTATAAACTGTATTACACTTTTATTTTGTTATGTATTTTTCAGACTCATGTTATTACTGTTCGATGAACTAACATTTAATTAATCGTAAGTTCAAAACATTCTTGAAAATTTCTTGGAGGAGTCAAATTAAACTTTTAAAAGTCTAATAATATAAGGTTTTTGCAATACAAATCAAGATAAAAATGAAATTATTATTTTAAATTTTGTATATACGGAGTAGTTTGCCTACTAAACAAGTTATAGTGTATGTTGTTATCCAGCATATCATCGTTGTTGTATCAGAAGACACTATACCGAGTCCTATATTGTGCTGATTGTTATATCCTCACTTCAAGTGACTTATTTTTCGGAAAAGGACCCTGTAACTGTAATATGTTTGGATGTAATTGTGCGGGGGTTTGTAGGACTGGAGATTGGTGCAAAAAGTTCTAAAAGAAAGAAAAGGAAATTTTCTAATTCAAATACATCCTAATTAGGCATTATTTAAAAAAAAAATTTAATTACAGTTCTTAATAAAAATAAGTCCAAGTCCTAACAAAAGATAAAAAATTGAATAGCGTGTTTCATTAATGCATACCTATAGTTTGGACTTGACTTTAGAATAGACAGATCTCCAGATCTCTACTAGATAGAAATGAATATTTAATTAAATATTCCTAGTTATAAAGTTACTTTTATCTTTAGATATATTGCATTGTATCAGTATCATGTCATTCTACGAGTATTATCAAGTTACTTGGTAAAAACTCCAGTATTTGTCTAATATGTATGAGGAATGAGCTTGACATTGACCATAATTTTATCTCTTGTCTTTTCTGCATCTTTTACATTTTTAACTTTATTAGAGCATAAAGTTTTGATTACACATCTTCATTTTTTTGCAAGGTATTCATGGCTCATACACTCGCTAAATAAAGCATTTTTTTTACAGCTTTTGCTAATGAAATTAAATTTACAGTCCGTCCAACCCAGCCACTTATCCAATATATCTTAATACCTACTATAGTACTGCCTACCTAACTATTTTTATTTTATATGAGGTTCATAAAATAATATATTTTAGCACTTTAAAAAACTCAAATTGAGATGCACTACGGATTATGATATACTTAATATGGTAAGGTACCTTACGAAAAAAACAATTTCCGTTCTGGCAATAATATATGATAATTATTTTTGTGTATTTGCACAGGTAGGTAGGCATTACCTACCTGTACTGTGCTTAAACTTGAACACAGATGTGCTTTTTTTTGTTGATAAATAAAATTCTCAAGACTCAAAATTCAAGACTTATAGGTTGGCAAAAAACAAAATAATAAAATAAGGAAGGATTAGGTAATACTCTATGGATAAGTACCTATATAATACTATTCATAGTACCCTATCTAATATGATACTTTGCAAGTTCGTAATGCACATTTTATAGAGAGAACTTTGCATGTTTGTAAATACTATTTAGGTATGGTAAGGCTTAGGTCATATCATCCAAAAAAACTTATCAAAGAGCCAATTTTATTAAAATTTTATCAAAATTTTATCAAAATTTCAAGATATGGACATTTAGCCCAAGATGTTTTTGACATGAAAAATGCTTGTATTATAAAGAAAAAATCTTTAAAGATCTGAAATTAGCAATTAGTTGGCGAAAAGTTCTATTTTGCTCAAAAATATCGAATATTTTGGCAAAAATAATTTGGCAATCTGTCAGCCAAGATGAGTTAACATCTTGATTGATAGACTGCCATTTATATTTCAATTAAAAGGATAAATTTGTCCCAGGTAAAATTGATTTTGACGTAGAAAACTGAACCATTTTGACATTTTGTTCAAGTTTGATTTTGAAAATGTGCAAAATTTTGCTATTTATTTTTGAAGATACTACTACTAGGTAGTATAGTACACGAGTGTTTTTAAAGGGCAAACCTCAAAAGCCAAAAATCACTCAACTCTATCATTCATTCTTGAGGTAAGATTCTAAATTGTTGAAAAAATCTTAAACTTACCTAATGCAATGTAGTTGTATTGTAGTTTATATGGAGGTGTATTTAAAAGTTTAAAAGTACATTAGCAATAGCAATATACTGTATGTAGGTGCAAGGAACCAAAGAACCTCTTTTTATCAGCGAATTTCTGAGTCTTTTTACCCCTACGATCATACAGGTAGTATAGATACATACGAGTACATAGGTAGATATAGCAAAGTGTAATTTTTTGGTTTTTATACCAAGATCTTTTAAGGTAAGTTCACCCCTTTAGTAGAAATCTTATAAATGCTTTAGATTGAGATTCTTATACAGAGTTTCAAAGCAAACCCAAAACCAAATAAGTAAGTATGTTTTAAATTTTAAATCTCTTGAAAGAATAAAAAAAAAAGTTTATAAATGATCAGAAAAAAGAAACCGGTTCAGTTCATTCCATCTTGGCTTATCAGACACACAAGTATACCTGTTCAAGTTTAGGTGGTGGTGAACCTACAAGGTTTTCTGAAATCTTGTAAGATTTCAAGTTTAGTTTTTGGCTAACTGGCCCATAGAAATGTGTAAATTTTAAATAAATATGTAGATTATATATTGAATAGTCCAATCAAATCTACACGTGGCACTCCAAGATCCCAGATTTCTCCCAGATTTTTCCAAATTTTTCTCAATTTTTCCCAATTTTTCCAAAATTTCGATCCTAAAATTATCAAAAATTTGGCCTTTTTGAAAAGAAAAGCATCAAAATGTGGAAAGCTTCAAAATCATTTGGACCAATTATAGGGGGAAGGAAAAAATTCAATTTTTATCATCAAATTGTAAGTAAAATTAGCTCAAGTCCAAGCCAAGTAGCTTTATCACCGGCTAAACCTCAAATATCCGGGATTATTGCACAACAGCAACAGCAGCAGAGTGAGGTTGGAGTTGATAGTAATTTATTTGACTTGGGGATTGTACACAAGAATCCATGGGAAGTGACCAATTTAGCTCAAAAGTTACTTGGACCAGATAGGTTTTCAACAAGGACAAGCTTAAGTGCTAATTTTGGTCGATTCCAAGAAATTATTAATTTATTTTTACTCAAAGTGGCCAGTATTGACCATCCTCTACTTCAAATGACAAAGTAAGTGTCTAAAAAATAGATTTTTTTTTTTTACATTTTTTAAAGAAATTTTTCCTTAATTTGTGGTTTATGACATTTATATGACATTTTCTTGTATAGGATTGTCGAAGCTGAACAAAATTTTTTGTATGATGATCAAACCTCAATAAATCCTTTTCCTTGTTGGAGATCTATGATTGTACTACTTTGTACTGAAATGTTTGGCCTGTCAGATGAAGCCAAATCCAGTCCGAAGGATGTGTACAATTTTATGATAGATAGGTAAAAAAATCAAGTTTATGTCAAAAACTTTATGATTGTAGAAAAATAGATCTTTATAAAGGCAATTTTTTTTATAAAATCATACTATTAAATACTACTATAGGATAACAATAGGAACTGTTGTATGTACCTAGTACTCGTAAGTACCTACATTTACAAGTATGGATACCCTACTATCAGTATTACGTACTTATTTTAGGTACTTATAGGAGGAACAATGAATTTGTTGGATCATTTCTGACTTCTAATCTGTAATACGAAGTTTGGAAGTCAGAAATAACTAATTATCTGATTCTAATTTCTATGATTTTTTGTTGAAAAAAATTCCAATCTGACAAAATTTACTTATTGTTAGGTACTTGCATCTAATTGTAGGCAAATCCGGTAATATGGGACCGGTTCAAGAATGGACCGGTCTCATTTAAAAAAAAAAAATATTTAGAATTTTGATAGAATATAAAATGTTTTTTAAGTTTTCCCGAAGAATTTATCTTTTACCAATGTTAAAACCAAATCCAAATCCAAATTTAGATAGTCAATTCTCATTCTGGTACAGTTAAAAATGTATTCTATTCTAATATATATTAAAAAAAAATCCCTAACTAGGATTAACTAGGACAAACAGACAGACAGACAAAGTTGAAAAGCAAGGGCTCGCTTCGCTCGGCCCAAATATCTTTAACAATCCTAGTAAGAATAAGTATTTGAAATAGAAATATAATAGAAAAAGCAGGGTCCCATCCCATAGATTAGTTTGCCATTCATCAAAAATTAATATACAAAAATACAACCTTAAAAACCAAATCCTAGTTAGGATTTTTATATATATATATTAGAATAGAATACATATTTAACTGTACGAGAATGAGAATCGACTATCGAATATACTTTAGATTTAGTTTTAACATTGGTGAAAGATAAATTTTTCGGGGAAACTTAAAAAACATTTTATATTTTATAAAATTCTAAATATTTAAAAAAAGAGACCGGTCCATTCTTTCACCGGTCCATTATAAACCGGTCCTATATTACCGTATTTCAATTGTAGGATGCTATTTTAAACATTTTAAGCTACAATAATCGATAACTTCAATATTTAATTAACTTCAAATCAAAATTTAAAAGTTAAGAGTAGGGCACTTGCTAGGTTTTTTTAAAATGTGGAAAATTGAATAAATAAGGTAGCTAAAAATCCGACTGCTACTCGTCGGAATTTGCTAAAAACATAAAAATCCGACTACTACTAGTTATATACACTATAAGTATTGGAGTGTCTATTTATATAGTGTCAATGTTTGTAAAACAATTTTTAATCAATAACCTGAAATCATTTAACACTTAAATAAAGACAATATCTATACTCGTCGGATTTTGCTAAAAACATAAATCATACAAACCCCTTATCTAAAATTATTAAAAACGATAATTTGAATTGAGTTTTAAAGTTATGGAATCTAACCGATTTTTAAATTTTATATTTTTACTAGACATAATCGAGTAGCCAGTATCGCTGAAATATCACACATTTCTCAAATACTCCATTCAAAAGTGCTCGATGTGAAAGACTGTGTCTCTGTCTCAACTTTAAAAAGAATTTCTGAGAAAAATAAATATCTGGATCAGATGCACAGTGCTAATAAAGCCGCTATACTAATTGGAGGTAGTATAATTAAAAATTAATTTCAACTTTTCAAATATCTAATTTGCATGATACTTTGTTAGATTTACTTTTGTCTCAAAAATGTGTCCATATGGCTGCTCTGAAAAGTCCAATTGCGACAGAGATAATTTGCACAACATTGTCAGGTATTTTTGATCATACACAAGTTCTTTAAAAGTTATATACCTAATGAACATTTTTTTCATTTTTTTAGACTATTGTGAAGGTACTTTTGAGCTTGATTTGGACAGTAGTTGGTTCGACAATTATCAAAGTCAAGTATTATACACACCTTGGTTAAAAAGAACTCAATTAGGACAAGGAACTATTCTAGGAAATATGATTTATCTCAATTTACATTTCTCTGGATATGATTCACAAACTAGAAATATGGGATCAAGGATTGGTCAACTTTTAGGCACTATGTTACAGGTAATTAAACATCGATTTTTTGAAAATAGGATAATTGAACCTACTTATACGAGTAGTAATCGACTTGATTTTTTTTGAAAGTAATTAAGTAAATGACTAGCTAACCTAAATTCAACATTTAAAAAAAATTATTTTAGGCTCGATCTGACATCGAATTCTTTGAAAATCAAGACAAGCTTCAAGATCCCTCATGGCTCAATCTCAGTCTACTTCCGGTTGTCATAAAAGTTGCAAAAGATCCTTCAATACTCCAAGCTGAACATTGTGACATTTTTCAGAAAGTCAAAGAGGATCGACACGTGATGGAATTATCTCTTGAACTATTTCTCCAGTATCAGAAGGCAAGCTTGAGATTCCTAAATGAAGAATTAAATGAAATCAAAAGTATAAATATCCCAGCCAGAGATCTCCTTTGTGATTTTATACGCTCATTAACACTCATTTAATTTCTACATACTTACTCGTATTATAAGTACCCTACCCTACTATTACTACTAACTTAGCAATTAGGTTAAGAAATACCTAGATTTAAAATTTATTTTTATACAAGTCATCTACCTACTAATCCTATTCTAATTGTATGTACTATACTACTATACATATAAGCTTTTAAGTATTTGTTTTTAAAATTTATTTTTGTTAACATTAGGGTTAGATTCAAATATCTGTAGATATTACACTTTTATTAAAGAGCTTCTTTTTCAATTAAAATAAGACCTTGAAACTAAATTGACATGTCCATTGAAATTCGGATCTTTTAATAAAATAGATCCATATAAACAAACAAACATTCATATAAACTCCTAATCCTAATCCTACACATACTTGTAGTATTTATAATAATTTAAGCAATAAATGAATATAATGACAATGAATGTTCATTGAAATACATACGAGTACTTGTAGCATGCACTTTGTAATTTGACAGATACTAAAACAGTAGGTAGCTCTTTTCAATTTTTCTAAAAGTAATTTTTCCTAAACATGTGGTCAGATAAGCCTAATTAGTAATTAGTAATTAGGCATTTTTTATTGATTCTTTAAGCATTTATGTATTTTGTTGCAGTAGTAGTACGAGTACGGAGTAGTTGCATTTTGAGTTATATAAATCAGTAGTTTTGTGATTTAAAGCAAAATGAACCTTGAAATACCCCAAGGAATGGATTTTGAAGCAAATCCAGAAACAAATTCAGGTATTTATTTGTTCGAGTAAATTAAGTTTAACAGCTTTTTGATTGAAAATTTTACAAAACAAGACGTATAAACTTAAAGGGAATAAAATCTAAAAATCTTTGACTAAGGTTTAACGTATTTCAAATTTTTAATTCGGCTTTAAGGTATGGAATTTTTGTTGCGATTGAGTTCAAACAAAAATTGATTCAATTTTTCGATTTTAGTAGGTACCTTATACCTAGTGCTTATACACTAGGTATATATAAGCACAACAATAGAAGCTATAGATTTTCAAGATTAGAAACTTTTTTGGTTAAAATATTCAATATTTTTCAATTTTTCATATCCTGACATTTATAATAATTAGGCAAGTTTAATTGGTTAGTAAAATCAAAATCAAAATTAAATTTTACTTGGGTATGATTTTTTTTAGAAATATTGCCTCTAATCCTTGAAGGTGAAATCTGTCCAATCCCTGGCAATTGTACTGTAATTGACTACTTCAAATATGGTCTACATGGAAGTAAATTTTCCTCAGAACAAATGGCCATCATAAGAGATGAAGTATCTTTAAGTTTTGGAGAATTACACAAATTATCAAACCAAATAGCCCAGTCTATAAATGAAAAAATTACAAGATTAGAAAATGAAAATCCTGACGGAGATCTTGTAATCGGTGTATGCATGAATCCATCTGAGAAATTGGTCCTGACACTTTTTGCAATCCTCAAAGTTGGTGGTGCTTACGTACCCATTGATCAATCATTTCCTGAAGATCGAGTTAGGCGGGTTTGTGAAGGGGCAAAGCCTGTAATGATCATTTGTGACGGTCAGTCGAATATCTTGGAGAAATTTGATGGGGTTAAAGGTCAAAATCTTCTTGTTTTAAGTATTGAAGATCTAATAAATAAAGATGGAGATGGAAAATTTGACCTCAAAGATCAAAATCCTAAAAAAACTGCAATAATTCTGTACACTTCGGGAAGCTCCGGAGAGCCTAAGGGAGTTCGATTGAGTCACAGGTTTGTTTGCTTTAAAATCTACAGAATTTTTGTTGATAAAATTCTTAAAATTTTTGATTTTTGAAAGGACTGTCATGAATCGTCTATTCTGGCAATGGGTTCGATTTCCTTTTATCGATGATGAAGTTTGTTGCTTCAAAACTGCCCTGACATTTGTAATTTTCTATTCATTTTGAAGTAATTTTTAAATCGTTGTGCGAGCGAAGCAAACTCTTTGTTTGTCCCTCTATTTGGCACTATTACTCGAACTATTTGACCGATTTTAACCAAATTTGGGCACAAAGGACCATAATAGGGCCTAGTTGTGCCATTTTGACAAAAATATCAGGAGCCCCGACTAGGTGCTGTATCAGGTAGACCCATAAGAAAAAACGAAAATTACCCCTATAGATTTAGGTGGCTATAGGGGTAATCTATGATGGAGATTCAGAATTTGACATCTGTTTGACACAAAAAAATGCCCTTTGATCCTGAAATATGATAAAATTTGTGTCTTCAGCACTTTGCTCGCACACTAAAAGTTAACTAAAGAGTAGTTAATTATATCCTAGTAATGTTATTACTAATACTTGTATAGGTTGATTCAGTTCCTGAAATTTTTGGTCCATTATTAAGAGGATATCCCCTTGTCATTTTCAACAAAACTATAACTTCTCAACCAAACATTCTGATTCAGAAATTGAAATATTATCAAATAACTCGACTAGTCCTTGTCCCATCACTTTTAAGGGCAATTTTCTACACGATCAAAATAATCGGTGAAGTTGAAGGCCGACAATCTCTAAAATCTCTCAAACTTTGGATTTGTTCTGGAGAAACCCTTCCAATTTCATTGTTACAAGAATTTTTTACATTTTTTCCAAAAGATACAAGCCTTTGTAATTTCTACGGGTCAACTGAAATCATGGGTGATGTGACTTTTGAGGTATTTTCAAATCCACAAGATGTTCAAGATAGAACGATTGATTCTGTACCGATTGGTGCTTCTGTGTTTAATACACAAATTTATATTTTGGACGAAAAAATGGTATACATATTGACACATTGGTTCAAAATTTAATATTTAATTGATGAAATAACAGGGTTTGACAGGACAAGGTCAAATTGGAGAAATTTTCGTTTCTGGACTTAATTTGGCAAGTGGCTACGTCGGGATTAAGGATTCTGACAAATTTTTGGAAAATCCGCATAATTCCAATAATGGTTATAAATTTATCATTAGTGTCCTTTAGCTACAGATAATTGTAAAATATATTTGTAGGATTCAATATCTTATATCGAACTGGAGATTTTGGACACATTGGGGTCTTGAAAGATGGCTCAAAAACTTTGTTTTATGATGGTCGATTGGATTCTCAAATAAAGGCAATAACTTATCTTATTTTAAAAAGAATCTCAAAATGAGACTTTAATAATATGAGTCAGATATTCTAAAAACTTATTTTTCGATCAATTCTTAGCTTTTAATTGTACATATTTAAGGATTAAAATGACATCATTCGTGTTTTAAAAGCTGGATATGTGTCAATAAATAGTATAGTACACTAGTTCATAAAAAATCGAGATTGTATGACATCATTTAACAATTGAAAAATAACAATTTCTAGACTATAATTTTGAGATTGAATTTTTGAGTTATTTTGAATAAGTAGGTATAATGGATTAGACATTTTTAGAACTTTTTTGGTATACTTTTCACAGGTCAGAGGTCATCGAGTTGACCTGAATGAAATTCAAGCAAATCTCAATAAAATTGATGGACTCATTGAAAAATCTTTTGTGCTTTGTTATCAACCAGGGGGAATTGATCAAGTAAGCACCTAAGGATTATTTACCATACTATTAGTATCTATATGAAAAATTTTCCAAGATCAACCTTTATAAGCGTAATTATGATCAATTTTATTTTGAAATTAGGCAATTGTAGCATTTCTAGTACTCCAAAATGAAGTTGAATTGAAAACTGTCGAGACAATTTTACCTGAGAAATTGAGAGAATATGAAAATCCTGAATTATTTCAAGTGCCGGAATTACCATTATTAATCAATGGGAAAATTGATAGGCAAAGATTACTTCGAGAATATGCTCAAAAGAAATCTGATGGTATCCATAATTAAATTTTTTTTAAAATCTATAATCAACTTATTACTAATTTGTATGTAGAAAGCGAATTTGACAATTGGCAAGATATTGATTTCAAATCTGAAGACAAGGAAAAAGCCCAAAAATTTATCGAAATTATGTCACAGGTGACAGGGATATCAATCCAAGATATATTGGTAGATTTGGACAATTCGTTTTACAATCTTGGTGGAAATTCACTTAATTCTGTAGTGGTCATATTGAAATTAAGAGAAATTGGATATTTCATAGGTACCTACCTACATTTTATAGATACTTTTTAAAAAATTTGGAAATTTTTTGGAAATTTTTACAGAAATAAGCCAATTTGTTGGAGCAAAATCAATTCGTGAAATTGTCAACTTTTTAACAAACGATTCGAAATTCAAAAGTAATTCTGTAGAATCTCAATATCAAGTTGAAATTCTGAATGAAGCTCATAAAAATGATGTAATTGCCATTATTGCCAGTAGTTTTTCGCACAAAGGTGATCTGGAAAAGTATACAAATGCAACCTATGAAGAATTTGAAAGAATGATTAAGTCAATATATCCAATTTTAGTTGAGAAAAGCCTCAGTTGTGTACTTAAAAGGGTAGAAAATGGGCAAATTGTTGCTACAAGTTTACAATTTGATTTTTATGATGAGCCCGATGAAATTGAACTTTCAAAAGGAATTGGATATGCCCTTGAACTTTTAGATCACATTGAATCAAGTCAAAGGTAAAGCTCAACTAAACTTAAAACTTACTTAATAATAAGTAAGAACCTTTTTAAACAGTGAAATTTGACCTTCTCTTAAGGTCAAAAAAATCACATTTTTTAACATTTTTTTCTGAAAAATTCTCAACTTTTAAGTCAATATACTACTAAACTGATTTAAAAACGTAAATTAAAATTTTTAGATCTTTGTCACTCTTCATGTATCCTATCAAATCTGATCATCTAGTTATATCCCAAATTCTATTTTAGGATCAAATAAATTGGCTTGAATTTGTTCAAAATTCAAATCTACCCTATAACCTAACCTAAATAAATATTTTCAAAGTACCTGCCTAAAATACTACGAGCAAATAGGTAATCAAAATTTTGAATTGTGGGTAAATGTTTTTATTGGAGAAAGTCCCAACTAGCATTTTTGTCTTTAGTAGTATAGGGTAGTGTTTTTTTTTGGAAAATTCCTCTTTTGTAATAAAGTACAATTTTCTAAAAAAATTCTAGGTCTAAACTACCCCAAGGTAAGGGGAAATTACTACACAATTTCATGATGGGCACTTTAGACGGCTTAAGCGAATCAGAGAATGTACATTTAATTGAACTGTTGGAGAAAAGTGCTCTGGATATTGGAAAAGACAAAAATTATTTGGGAGTTGTTACAACAAATACTAACCCATTAACTCAGGTACAAAAGTATTAAGCTTAATTTTTGACTCTCAATTTATGATTATGATTATCTAGCAAATGGCATTAGTAAACGGATACGAGGAACTATACGATTATCAAGTAAACGAGTTTATTTCAAAAGATGGGTCGAAACCATTCAGGCTTGCTCCAGATGAACATCGAGCTATTTGCTCTTGGAAAAAATTTCAATAAGTTTTATCATAATGAATTACTTTTATAATGATAATAATTTGTAATAATACCATTAATAATCATTAATCTACTTTATCATGATTAATAAAATTCATAAAAGATTTTAAAGTTTATAAGGCATACCTATATCTTAAATTAGATTGAAAATTTTCATATTTTTTTTTACATAAGATTCGCCGAATACTCATGTCGTGATAATTTTTACAAGACTAAAGAGACTTTTACAGATACAGTTTAATTAGGGCTATTTTTTACCATTTTAGTTTTTTTAAAATTTGACACTCAGCAAGGGTGAAATTCAATCAAAATAAGGTCAATTTCTCAAAAAATCATGGCCAATAACTATCATACCAACAACATAGATAAAATGGTAAATCTCTATAGAATTAAGATTTATAAAATTGGAATGGTAATTTTTTGGGATAAAAAAGTTTAGTTATCTATTTGAAAATATTTTTCAAAAGTAACTTGCAGTTTCAGTCAATAAGCACCTTTCAAATCGTTCAATATCAAAGAATCAAAGATTATATTCCTGGTTGAGTAATAATTCGACAATGGGTAGCGGAGTAATTCAAGGTAACTTTTGATTTTTATTTCAAATAAATACATTAGATAGTTTGGTATATGTATGTAATCTGATCTGTAGTACCTACTAACTACTAGTTTACTAGGTAGGTAAGTACCCTACTGTATTATAGGGATGAGATCTAAATTTTGGAAATTCCCAAAGTATAGTTTGCAGTTTGCATAAAACAGTATAGGTACATAATGTATTCAACATTTTTGTATGTTTCCCTTTTCTCTAGATATCGTAATAAAAGTTCTCAATTTAGATTTAAAAAACCCAATGGTCATTGCAATTGCATCAATTGCAATACCCAGTATGTAGGTATAATATACCTAACTAGTACCTACCTTTAAGGAATACATTATCTAAACCTTAAAATGATAAGATAAATAACTATATGTAACACTTTTATGTAACACATTAGGGTGCATTTATCTGTATATTAAAATCGATTTCTATTCAACTAATTGATAAATTTTTTTCAAAGTTTTACAGCAATACCAATTAAGCAGGGCTCAATTTGCTCAACAAGGTATGTACCTATAATTACTTACAATTATCAAATAAAATTAAAAGATCTCAAATCTTAAATGATAACCATATTATTATAACATTTTAATTTTTTCCTTTATAGCGGCAGATTTAGCTCAAAGAGCTGAATGTGTGGAGCAACTTATCCAGGGAAATGCGACCGTTTTGCTTAAAAGTCTCCTCACTGACATTTCCCCCTCGATCCAGCAGAATGCGGCTCTCGCTCTCGGCAGATTAGCTAATTACGGTTAAAAATCCTAATAAATCTACTAATTACTATCATTGATTACCACGACTAAAAAAATTCATTCATTTTTGCAGATCCTAAAATTGCTGAAATGCTTGTCAAGCAAGACATTGTTAGAATTCTACTCTACTTTAATATGGACAAAAATAATGTAAATAAACGATTAGAGAATTAGAAATTTTTAGAAATTTTTAGCAGAAGCGAAGTTTCATTGTGAGTAAATTTTTCATTTTTTTAGCGTTATCTGAAGAGAGCAGCTTTAGGAGCCTTACGATCGGTGGTGAAACACTCTTCGGAGCTGTCCAAGAACGTGATTGACTTGGGAGGTAATATAAGTAGTAATTAGGGTATTAAAAGGTTTTTATATTTTAGAATGTTTAGTAAGAATATCTAATGAGATTTTGCCTTAAATTTATATAGGTCTCGACCAAGTGGTTTCTTCCCTTGAAGAGTTCGATCCTGGAGTCAAAGAAGCAGGTATTTCACCATATTAAATTTAAAAAAATTAAACCGATAGATCTGATACTTATGATTATCTACACTAATTAAATCCTTACTCACGTTTATATTTGATTTTAAAAAGCTGCCTGGGTGTTGGGCTTTATGGCTAGACATGATTTTTCATTGGCTAACAGCGTCATTAGATCAGGTATGTATCAGAACAAAACAAAAACAAAACATCCAGTTCAAGTGGTTAAATAATACATATATAATCCGTAAACATTTGTATTCTAGGTGCAGTACCTCTGCTCGTCCTGTGTCTTCAGGAGCCGGAAGTGAGCGTCAGATCGGTTGCCGCCTCTGCTCTTAATGACATTGCAAAACATGCTCCGGAAACTGCACAAGTATTTTTACTAAAAGAAACTTAATAAGTTTTATAATTCAAAATACTTCAAGAGTCTAATTATAAAAATTTCCAGGCTGTAGTTGATGCTGGAGCTATTCCTCATTTGGTCAGGGCCATTACTAATGTTGATCCTCGTCTTAAGGTAACAATGTTTAACTTAATTAGACTAAAAAATTTCTAAATTTTATTTTCTTTGCTCGTAAAGAGACAGTCCTTGGGTGCTCTTAGCTCTGTGGCCAAGCATTCCGTGACTATGGCCGAGATTGTCGTCGAAGCACAGATTTTCCCACTTGTCCTTGAAACAGCCGGACACCCAGATGAGTTGGTCCGGAAAGCGGCTTGTGCACTCATTCGTGACATTGTGAAACACACTCCTGAGGTATGTTAATTTATCATATCAAATCATTATTTGAGCATTAATCAAACTTGAAATGAGAAAGTTTATACCATATTTGTCTTTTGTATAGGCTAAAACATGCTAATTTATGCTAATTTTTTTTGGTTGTACCTGTTTCTGTCATATATCTGTATCATTCTGTATCATATTTCTTTGCAGTTAGCGCAGATTGTGGTGGAGGCTGGTGGGCTTGGCGTCTTGGTCAATACGATATTACGGAATCACGGTGAGGGCAAACTGCCAGCCATCATGGCTCTCGGGTTCATTGCCGGACACAATTCTTCCCTGGCACTCTCTGTCATCTATTCAAAGGTACCTACCTATATTCTCAGAAATGAAAAGTTAATACGGAGTATTTCAATATTTTAGGGAATTGATGCTCTTGCTTTGACAATCGAAGACGAATCTGATACTCATGTTGGAGGTAACTATTCTGTAATTTATATGAGTTTATAAGAGTGAAATTATACGTGTATTACTACATTTGCAAATTAGCTTCAGCAGCATGGTCTTTGGGGCACATTGGCCGTCATTCTCCAGAACATTCTAAAAATATTTCTAAGGCTGGTCTTCTTTCAAGAATGCTCCAAGTAAAATAGATTTCCACAACTCTCCGAACTTATCCAAAACTTATACATTTTTTCTATCTAGATATATTCGAATCCCTTAAGCAACGAAGATGCTCGGATGAAGGCCAAACAATCTTTGAAGATGATTTTGGTCCGAACTGATGATCTTGAGGCAATCGAGCCCTTGCTCACTGAAGCGCCACCACCTATACTCAAGTATGTCGTCGCTCAATTTTCGAAGGTTAGGACAAATACAACTTTTTATTAATGATTTATACTACATAATTAAAATTTTAAATGTAGGTTCTACCAAGAGATCCTAAGGCGAGGAGATCCTTTGTCACAAGTGGAGGACTGAGGAAACTACAAGAACTTCTCTCATCTCCTGAAGCGCCTGAAGGCTCCGTTCTACGAGAACACATCTTGATGATCAACGCATGCTTTCCTGACGACATTGTCAAGTTGGAAAAAACTCATTACTATGACTATAACTAAATAATATTTTGAAGTTTAATGATTCTGAATTAGAATTATTGATATTTATTAATAAACATTTGATTTTTTTTTTTAGATATTTCTCTCCGAATTACCCGGAAACGCTTTTGGACCGAGTGGAAGAGTACAAGCCGCCTTTGAACGTGGACCCAACACTTTGGACGGATCGACTCTTCTCTGACACACATATCCCAGCCGAACTTCGAAATGAAATTTTGGATGATTTGCAGAAAAATCAAATGAACAATCAAGTGAGAAGCAACGAAATAGGACTGGACAAGATCGAGTCGGTTCCAATACCAGCCAGGCCAAAGGGATCTGGAGACAGCCAAAAAAGTGACAAAAAAATCTCATCCACATCACTCGAGAGCTCCTCCACGACTGACAACACCAAGAAAATGAAGAAGGATTTTGCCAAGAAAATGCAGCCATTTATGCAATCCTCTTCAGCTACCAACACTTCTAATTCAAATTCGAAAACAACTCTGAGTAACAGCACCATAAATGCCCCTTCATCGTCATCGAAAGCGGATCTATCAAAACAAGGGTCCAAGGAATTCTCTCAGGCTACCACTACCTCGGATGCTTCACTTCAAAAAACAAAATCGAGCACCGACAAACTCTCCAAATAAATGAAACAAAATGAATTCGCCGTCACTGTAAAATTATTTAATCTCAAGAAAAATATCATTACCTCCTATATAAATCAGCAGAAAAAATATCCTTATGAAATTATCCTGATCTTTTATTAACATTTTATTACCTACCTATATACTATTATTAGATATTTTACTTGTAATGTGATTCCAAAAAAATTGTTAGAATAATAATTTACTAAAGCAGAATAATTATACTTATTAGGTACTTTTGTATATTCTATAGGTATTTAATCCGTATACGAGGATCCTATTTTATAAATATTGTATTATCAAAGTCTCGATGATTCTAGAATTTATACACTAATTAGAATCTTATTCAATCAGATAAGATAGCTTGAAAATAAACGATCAGAAATATTTAAAATGACTCCATTTATTTTGCAAAAATGTGGACCTGTATAGACCTGTAGTACATGCCTTTGTTTTTTTATATACCATAGGTAGATAAAGAATTTCAGGCTATAAAGGTTTATTACTGCTGAATGTCTATCATAAATCATAACTAAATATTATGTATTGTCTTGGTTAAATTTTCAATTATGGATATCCTGAGACTAGATAAAAGGTCGAGAATTATACCGAGATTTTATTTAGAATGTTCAAAATTTTAAGTAGGGACTTAAGTTAGGCATACTTATTGTAAAAAAAATTGTGGTAAATTACTATGAGCAGGAGACATCATAACCATCAAAGTCATAAACACAATCATCATGATCATGATATTGAAATTAAGTCGACTAAAACACATGAAACTCACGGTAAGACCTATTTCTCAAGCTAATACGAATACTTTAGGTAATTTTTATATTTTTACCAGGTAAATTGAATCAGATATTGGAAGGGATGAATACTCCATTTCCTGGTAAGTACTAAAGAAAAATACTGCAGAAATGCTCTGAAATTTTTCTAAATACAGTTATTTTTATGTTTCAGGCAATACAACATTAACTGAATTTTTCAAATTTGGTTTCAAAAATCGATGGACTCGAATGTATCCTAGTAGATTGGCTATTACTGAAGTTGAAAATTCTCCAGGAAATTCGAAGCCAGGAAATGATCAAATCAAGAGCAAAAATTTAACTTATGGAGAACTTGATGAACTTTCTGATAAATTGGCTCTAATCATCAAGAATGAGATTAGTATCTCGGATCTTTTGAAATTGAATCAAAATCCTGATAATGGTAAGTGAATGAAAAAGAAAAAAGCTATTAATTTATCCTGGAAGCCATTCGATAAACCTATCAAATAGAAATAAATCCATAAATTCCATCGAGTTATTTATAATTGACATAACTTTTTGTAAAAATGGATGGAATATTTATGCAAAAATTTGGCAAAATTTTTCTGTAATGATACCTAATGTTGATTTTACGATCAATTCTCAGAATTTTTGTGGGTATTTGGTCAAGAAAATATTAGAAAATTGAATGATTGTAAGTTTAATATTAAGAAATTTTGGTTTTTTCTTGTAGATATCGTGATTGGTGTTTGCTTACCACCCTCTGACAAATTGATAATTAGCCTTTTTGCCATAATGAAGTTGGGCTGTACTTATTTACCATTTGATCCAGTTCAAACTCCAGAGCAAAATGATTTGATTCGAAAAATTTGTAGTGAAGCAAAGCCAATTATGATTCTTGGTCAAAAAAGCCCTACTATCAGTACAACGAGTTCAAGTGCTGATGAACGATTTCAAAATCTGAACAACAATCTGAAATTTATTAATATCGAAGATCTCTTTGAGCAAATTGCCAATAAAGCAGGTGTTCAAGATCAAGATCAAGCACCAATTTTATCAGATCTTGAAATGTTACCAGGGCCAGTTTTTCTAAATCCAGCTGAGAGGATTGCATGTATATTTTATACATCTGGCAAAAAAATTGGAGCAAGATTATCTCATCGAGCTATTATGAATCGACTATTTTGGTTTGAAAATACTTGAATTAGATATTTTTTAATTGCAATGCAATTTTATATGATTTTTTTAGGTTTTGGAAAAGATTTCCTTATAAAACTGGTGATGTAATCTGTTGTAAAACACCTGTAGATCAGATTGATTCAATCAATGAGATTTTTGCTCCGTTACTTCAAGGATACACTTTAATTATACTTTCTGATACATCACATCCATTGATAACTGAAGAGCCGAAATTAATAAATGATTTCTTGAAAAAATGCAACTTGTTTCAAATCACTCAAATAATTTTGAAACCATTTGAGTTCAAATGTATTTTAAGACATATTCAAGAACATTCACAATCAAGATCAAGTGTTGGACATTTCAAGGAACACTTGAAAAGTGTCGAATTATGGATTTGTTCAGGTAGGTGCCAAATATTTCTCCGAATTTGCAAATGTAATGACAAAAAATTTATTTTAAATGCAGGTCAAATACTACCAAGTTACCTAGCTGAACAATTTTTCAAAATTTTTCCAGAAAATAATAAGACATTGGCCAACTTTTATGGGACTTGTGAAGTAGGGGGTAATATAGCATTTGAGACTTTCAATACAATGAGAGAAGTTAAAGAAAAAATTCATGGAAATTGTGTAAGTTTACGGGGATTGTTCTATAGACCTATTTTTATGAATATTTTTACTACTCTCTAGGTTCCAATTGGAAAGCCGGTGTATAATAATCTCATTTACTTGCTGGATGATAATATGGTACGAGACATTTTTCGATATTTGTTCGGAATTTATTTATTATTCTAGAATACAAATTTTTGCAATTTTATTAAAATTTTTCTGTCGATTTGTTTAGAAATTATCCAGAGAAGGACATCTTGGTCAAATATGCATAGCTGGATTCAGCTTATTGACTGGAGTTGTTGGCCAGTCGTCTCTTACAAATTCGTCCAATCTTGGATTTGTCAAAAATCCATTTTCAGATACAAAAGGCTATGATATTCTGTTCAAAACTGGAGATTTTGGACATATTGGAAAAACTCGACATAAGACAAAAGTTAAGACATTATTTTTAGATGGGAAACAAGATCGAATTGTAAGAATTAAAGGTCATCGAGTGAGTATGAATGAGCTGGAGTGCTACTTGGAAAAAAATGAACTCGTAAAAGAGTGTGGTGTCATTCCCTACCAACAACCAGCAAAAGACCAGCAGACCGAAAATTTGACAAAAATGATAGCTTTTGTAGTTCCTAGAAGTAAAGATGATGTTGAATTAATTGTGGTGAAAGCTGTTATGGATAAAAAGTTGAAAGAACACGAAAAACCTGAATTTCATTATATTTCACATGTTCCAAGACTTGACAATGGTCGAATTGATAGGGGGAAATTAACAGAAATGCATAATGTCATGATGGTGAAACAAAGGAATAAGATCAATTACTTCGGTTCTGATCCTGAAGTTAGTAAATTAGTAAAAGTTAGTAAATCTGAAGAAACAACAAAATTTGAAGTTGAAGGAGTTGAAGTAAAAACTGAAGAATCTCAAGAATCTATTGTAGTAAAAACCGAAGAACCTGAAGAATCTATTGTAGTAACAACTGAAGAAACTGAAGAATCTATTGTAGTAATAACTGAAGAAACTGAAGAATCTGTTGTAGTAAAAACTGAAGAATCGGCTGAAATGGAATCTTCAACCGACAACGATGGAAAAATTAAGAAACTTGATACTCCAAAATTTGGTTCTGATCCAGATGAATTCGTGAGTGAAATTGAGAAAGTTATTGACGAGAATGAGAAATCAAATGATCAAGACTGATAAAAATAATCTTGATTAATGTAAACATAAGTATACAATTTAAAGACTTCAGACTAGAACACAAAATTTTATTTTAAGTAAAATAATGTATAATGTTAAAAGTTAGCTAGGTACTGACATTAGTTACTGAAAAATAGTACGAATAAAAACAAATGAACTGAAGAACATAACTCATAAAAAATATTTTGTGCATATGTGCATGCTAATGATTAGTTTGAAAGTATTTAGGCAATAGGCAATGAGTGCGAGTATTTCTTGATATATAAGAATAGGAATGTAGTTATTTTGATCTTCTGTTGCTTGATAATAAAGTATCATAAAAAATTATTTCATTTTGAGCCAGTTGTTGGTAAACTTGATGGAATTGGAATTGTTGCTGTCGAAGGTGTTGTTGCGGTGGTGGTGGTGGTACTAGAAGTTGTTGATGGTATTGAGCTTGCTGGGGCTGGAGATTCTTGAGATGCTAAAATGTAAATAGAATTAAACTTTTAATAGAAGTCATCAAAGTAATTTAGTTATGAAAATTACTTTTGTAAGCATATTCTAAACAATTTGTTATTATTTTGACATCCGATTCTATAGCCTTAGCCCAGCTAAAAAATTACAAAGGATAGGATAAGTGATTAAACAGGCTAAAATTTTAAAATAATCATTTGAAAAGATATAAATAAATACCTTTGAACATGACCTAATTCCTTAAGTGCTGTATTGAAATTATCAATAAGACCTAGCCATTGTTGAGTTTGCTTGGCAAATTGGGTAGAATTCATAGCCAACATTTTCATCTCTGAATCCAGCTTCTTTTCATTTAAATAAGCTTGAGCAACTACAAATGAAAAAGTAAACAACACAAGTTACATAAGTACCATTTACATAAAAAGTTAAACACAAAATCAATTAAAAGGTTAGATAAATTAAAATTAGGTAAATTACCTCCAATATTTAGGTGGTCCACCATCGCCGACGTTAATTTGTTACCCGAAGTCACAACTGAAATTTTAAAAAAATCATTATTACAGATGTCTATTACTTTAATTTAATAATATTATGATCATGATCTACCTAAACCTTACAATTAAAAAAACTAGTCAACTGACACTGACACTGACAACTACCTGGCCTAGTAGTAAATTCTCATGATTCAGCTCTAATAAGAAATCCTATTTTGTTTCACTTTCACAAGCAAAGATGTGCAGAATTGAGGTAAAAAACTTAGTTTTTCAGAGCTGAATTATATGAAATAAAATAGAAAAAGCGAGCTAGATCCTTAATTTTTTACCTTCTTTCCTTTTCCTTTCCTGATCTTCACGTAATTTTTGCGTTTTGACATTATGTTCCTTTAAAAGTGACGATAACATGTCAAATTGTCAATTTCGGGCAGTCAGTCAGTCAATAATTAATTTTTTGTAACTTTATTTTTATTTTGAAATTGACATTTGACAGAAGAAAGATACGATAATAAATGAGGAATGAGGACTTCAAATAGAAATTGCGCTTATATTTGGGGTTTTCTCAAAAACTCAAATAAAAATAAAATAAAATCCAAAAAAAAAATCTTTAAAAAAATTGTTCTTTATTGAATTGATCGCTTATTTTTATCTTTATTAGCTTTTAGACTTTAACTCTTGACCTTTGACCTTTATATTATCGCATCGGATAGGTACGTAACTTGACTTTTTTATAGTATAGGCAGATCCTGATTTGTGCTAATTATGCTAAAAATTAAGCAAGTTAAAAGTAAGTAAAAAAAGTGAATTTTTAGTTAATAAAAAGTGTCCAAAAGTAAGGTCATAGGTCATTGGATTTTGTTAATTTCAAATTGTGATGAGTTTTGCAGTAAAGAGGTAGGTAATATGAACAATTAAAGATTATTTTATAATTATACTTAAGTCTAGCTAGCTAATATAATATAATCTTGACGATTTTAGTTTTTTTTTAAATAAAATAATTTATTGTTCGCTTTATATTAGCATATATTTTTTACACAAAATTATGTCAAAATCTCTAATTCAATTCACGTATATTTTATGACAGACTTCCAGTTCCAGTCATACATCTTGATGATTGATGGGATGATGATGTCAACAAGTTCTATTTCTAATCAGCAAGGAAGACATTTGGATTTGGACCTCGACCTGCTAGACCTGCTGGAAAGATAACGAGAGAAACAATAGATCATGGAGCTTGAAGGCAGTTCATATAACGCTATCGTTAAGGACTTGATTCAACCTGGAGATGCTGTATTATCGATATCCTTTTTATACATTTCATCAATTTATAATTACCTAATTGACTTTTTTATAATTTAATTTAGATTATCTTTAGAATATAATAGGATTTATCTTGAGAATAGAATGTTGTAGACAGTACAGTAGTAGACACGACATAATATAATTATACACCGTACACATTTTCAGTTAAGGTAAATATGCAATGCATTGCATGATAGAGACAAGGACAAGGATAATTTATGTTTATGGTTTACTTTGATATACACTACACTACACATACACACTTGCACATTCCAATTTTTCTCATATTAACATTTAACTAGTGTGAACTGACAAATCAAGAATGGTAAGCAGTACACATTTTACTACAAACACATGTAGTTTCAAAATGTATTTGGATTATAGTTTACAAGTAGGTTATATTTATTTAGTTGGTTTAAGCTACCTTTATAATAGTATGCAGGCAGAGTAGAATAGGCGTTTTAGATATAGTATAATATTTAATAATACTGTTATCATTTACCTCAGTAGATAAGTTAGGTTGTTATACAGTCGTAGTAGTACTACATTCACATTTTACATTCAATTTTCAAGTTTAGTGTTTACAAATAGACCTAATTGATTATCGATTTACCAATATCAGAAAATTTTTCCTTAACTCAAACTCATTTTATCAACAAACGGTTGAATGCAGTTGGAACTCGAGCTTATTCCAAATTCTTGCGGTGATAGAACATTCAAAATTTCACGAGGATCAGAAGATTGGGCCAACTGATGCCGGAAGTCAATTCATAATTTTAATACTGGAAGGACGTGCACCTATTCTGAGTCATAAAAATCTTGAACTTGTCAATTTCATTCCTATATTTGGAAGTCTGTTTAGCTGCGAAATAGGTATGTGTTTTATTTTATTTTATGTAATGTACCTACCTTACAAAATCATCTCATTATTATTAGTCAGTCATAAAATAAATTAGTATCCTCCCTATTATTTACTATCTACCATACCATACTCAAATTTTTGTATGAATTTGAATATATATTTTCTAACCTTGAGAATATATACATGTAATATAAAATATATACATAGGTAGCTAGCAATCAATCAATGAATTTTACTTTTATTTTATTTTTCTTTATTATTCTTTTTACAGATGCAGAGAGTCCAACAAATGAGAATGAGTTATGCCTAAGAATTAGTCCAAATTTAACTGAAACTCCTCTTTTGTTAAGAATGGCACGAGGTCATAGGTCTGAAAATTTCATTGACGAGCTTTTTCGAGTTCAAGGTAAAATTTTTGAAATATATCATTCATATCGTTTTATATGCACCTATTTATTACAAATTTATATTCGTAACATCTATATCTATACACAATATATTATGTAAAATGTAAAGCTTTTATCCTCGGGAAAATACCAAATTTCCTTTAATTGATTAGGTACGTTTCTTTTTGGAATTTTTCACACACCGAGTCTAGCAATTTATTATCGTTTATCTTTAAACATTTAGATAATTAGGTAATATTAGCTTATTTTAAAGATAAAGTAAATACTACAGTATTAGTAGGTTTTTGAATGAGTGAGTCATTACTATTACTTATATTTTTATTTTATATCAAATCACTTGAAAAGTAATGTAGATTGTCCATTGTAAATTTAAAATTACACACCGCTAATCTTACTTACCTACCTTAATTATATTTCAACTATTATACCTATTTGTCTTTTTTCAATTTTGCAGCTGTTTCATCGTCTGATATATCTTGTACATCTTCTTTTCCATACTATGAAAATCTCGTGAGTGCCACTAAACAACCTGAACCAGCTTCACAGAGTCAATTTTTCGACGAAAATGATTTAAATGAAGACTACTTTAAATTTCAAGTAAGTAAAATACTATGACCACATAAAATAAACCTATTATAATTCTTATTCTATTACAAGAATTTACTAAACAAAAGTGTTTCATAAATTTAAATGCCTCGAGTGAGTAAAATAGTTAATGGCTAAAAGATTTTTCAATAAGTTTAGAAAAAGGAAATCTCATAATACTGTAGGTTATAATTACATAATAAAGTATACAGTATCTAATGCATCTAATGATTTAATTTTCATATTTATATATTTTTTTATGTTCTAGAAAAATGATCCTTTTGAAGAAGAATTAGCAGCTGGTTTTGATTCTGAGGATTCAGGAAAAGCAATGAATTCCATGAAAGAAAGAGAAGCCGCAATCAGGTAAACTTCTGCTTGAAATTGTTTTCTTGTAACTTGTAAATAACATTAGGCATTTTTAATAATTCATATTCTATTTTTATTGAAAAACTTTGATCGATTTTGAATAATGATTTTTATTTTTGTAGATGTATACTTGATACAAAACAAGAGCAATATATTGAGTTAAATGAATATAAATTTATGATTTGTTCATGGAATGTTAATGGCCAAAGTCCTGGTAAGATGAAAAACCTACTACTACCTATCTACTTGTGATAGTTCAATTTTTAAATATCATTATAGGTTCAATATGCTTAACTGATTGGCTGGCGAGAACCCGAGATCCTCCAGATTTTTATGCTATCGGTTTTCAAGAATTAGATTTAAGTAAAGAGGCATTCCTTTTCCATGATTCCCCGAAAGAAACAGAATGGCTGTAAGTATTATGTATGAATAATAAAATTATCTAACTCATTCTTCATATCTCATATTTTAAAAATTAAATTAATGTTATTTAAATACTAGGTATATTTTAAATTATGGATTTTTTTCTAATTAATTACAGTAAAGCTGTTCTATGTGGCCTTCACCCAGGTGCCAAATATCGTATGGTCAAATTAGTTAGATTAATTGGAATGATGTTAATCGTATTTGTAAAAGAAGAAATATTTCCTCAACTTAAAAACATAGTTTCGGAAGGTATGTTGATAATTATTTTAACATTAATTGATCTTATGATCTTGGTATGCTGTATATTTTAGGTATATTTTAGGTATTCAGCTTAGGTAATGTTTTTACTTTTTGCTTTTAGTTGTTGGTACAGGAATTCTAGGGAAAATGGGCAATAAAGGAGGTGTAGCTATTCGATTAGGTAATGGCTTTACTCATTTATTTTACATAAGTTAATAAATGCTAGGTAGGTAATTCTTTTAATTTCTATTCTTAAAATGATTTTAGATTTTGATGAAACATCGATAATATTCGTTAATTGTCATTTGGCCGCTCACGTCGAAGAATACCAGAGAAGAAATCAAGATTTTTTACAAATATCCTCAAGAATGATTTTCTATTTACCAGATGAAACGAAATATATCAAAGATCATGAAGTAATATTTTGGTTTGGTGATATGAATTATAGAATAAATCCATTGACAATGAATCCCGATGATGCAAAGAAACTAATCGAATTAGAAAAATATAACAAAGTTCTAGAACATGACCAACTAAAGGATCAAATGTCACAATTGAATGTATTCTATGGATATCACGAAGGTGTGATAAATTTTAGGCCAACTTATAAATACGATATTGGCACTGATACTTGGGATTCAAGTGAAAAGAACAGAAGGTTGGTATTGATATCTTCAATATACCTATGTTGATTTTTATAAATAAACTCATAATTTGTACTATAATTTACCTTTTTAGCCCTGCTTGGTGTGATAGGATTCTTTGGAAAGAAAATAGTGGGGTAGAAAATCTTATCCGTCAAGAAGATTATCAAACTGTGGCCCATTATAGATTAAGTGATCACAAACCTGTGACATCAATGTTTACTACAAAAATTAAAGTCATTAACCAAATTAGATATAGGAAAGTTTATGAAGATGCACTTAAACGGTTGGACAAATTAGAGAATGAATTCCTACCTTCAGTAACTGTTGATATTCCTGCATCTAATACTGCTCCACATTCCAATAGAAATGAAATTAATTTCGGAAAAGTCAAGTTTTTAGAGCCAATCAAAAGAAATTTTACTGTGGCAAATACTGGACAGGTAAATCATGGAATCTTTTCTAATTCTGACTTTATGTTATGTAAATCCTAAACAATATTTTCCATTTTAGGTACCTGTTCGAATAGAATTTATTAAGAAATTAAATGATCCATACGTTTGTAAAAAGTGGTTAACTATTCAGCCAATTATGGCTTCGATTAAACCTGGAGAAACTTGTGAAATTGAATTACAATTACTAGTTGATAAAATGAGTGCTGGTGATTTAAATGTTGGAAAAGACACTTTATATGATATTCTAGTTCTGCATTTACAAAATGGCAAGGATATCTTTATCACAGTTGCTGGAGATTATGAAAGAAGCGTTTTTGGATGTTCTATAAGTAAGTACCTACTTGAAAAAACCGGTGACTTTTGTAAAGAGTTTTCATAAAAATGCAAATTTTAAAATGCTTAAATTAAATTTTAAAGATGCTCTCGTGAAGCTCATCGATCCTCTTACTGCAATCTCCACCGGTCAATTGATAGATTTAGAAAAGGGAAACTCACCTCTGTACCATTATGAAGTGCCAAAAGAATTGTGGTATTTAGTCGATTTACTGTTTAAAAAAGGAGTTGATCAAGAATCATTGTTTTCAAAATCTGGATTATCTCATGAAATTCTTGAAATACGAAATTGGTTGGATACCATGCCGCTTACAGAAATCCGTAAGACTAGTAACATTTCTCTATTTCATATCATTTTATTGATAATCTTGATCTTAAAATTTAAAACAATTCTACTTTTTTTAGCTGGGAGTATGCATTCTATAGCAGAATCCTTAATCATTCTATTAGAATCATTTCCAGAACCTGTTATTCCTTTTTCTTTGCATTTAAAATGTATTGAATCTGCACACAATTATATGAAAAGCAAAGAGGTAAGACAAAATAGTAAAACTGAATAAGTTTGAATAAAAAATATTGTTTTTTTGCAGATAATTAAGCAACTACCGAAACCTCACCAGAATGTTTTTTCCTATTTATGTTCATTTTTAAGAGAATTATTAACTCATTCAGAAAAGAATGGCTTGGATGCTAAAATCTTGGGTAAGAATTACAAAATACACATTTATTTACAAATAAATTACTTATCTTTTTCCTTTAATAAAGCTCTCTTATTTGGACGTGTTATGCTCCGTGATAAAAATCATGATAAAAGAAATAATCCAAAATTAGATAGGCAAAAAGCAGGTTTTATATACCAATTCATAGTTAATAATGATGATCTAGATGATTTCTAAGCATTTATTTTTAAAATTTGGAAAATATTTTGTAAGTATTATTAATTTATAAAGTCATAAGTAAGTACTTTTTATAAAAAATGCCAAACTTTAACTGAAAACTAGAATAGAAGTGTAGAATAGAAATAAATCAAAAATGCTTTCAATTTTTGTGCAACTCTGAATGTAAAAAAAATAAAATTATGCCTATAATAAATGTTTGAGATTTTGTAAAAATTGTTTTTGTAGATTTTGTTTATTCAATACCAAAAAGAGTAGAGTTTTTTTAATATGTATTAAGTGATAGTGATGTTGATGATTGACATTTTGACATAATTAATATTCTTATTAATTGAAATTGAACTTGAAAATATTAATAACTCACAAAACTCCTAAATAAATATTAAGGTTAACTTTTTTCTAATATTAAAATAAAAATTATAATTTTTATTGGGATTTTAGGGAAGGTTTATAAAAATGTGGATTAAGATTTTTGTAATGAAATTAATGCTAAAGTAAAGGTATTTTAAAGTATACATGATTAGTTATTAGAACTGATGCTGAGAATACATTTTATCTACAAAATAAATTAATAGGTAAGTATGTTAGGAGTGGGCTATATTTCATTTTTCAAAAATTCTGCTGGATAATATTATCTATGTTATCTTATTACCATTTTAATTAGATCAAAAAGCATACCTAAATTAATTTTTTTTAAATATATTTTTTTATGAAAAATCAAGTTATTGACATTCTTATAATTATGTAAATGTATATTTATATTATGTAAGTAAATTAAAGAACGAATTTGATAAAAACACATACTACTTCCAGAGTTTCTTTATAGACCTAGAATAAAAATAAGAGTAATTTAGCAATTTATGTCGATATTGACGAGTTAAAAATAGGAGTAAATAATTGATAAACTTACATATTTTTCTCCGAATCCTTTTGCATAACTTTAGCTACTGCCATTTCAAAGTCCTATAATAAAGTTCAAAAATTAATATAAAGATCCTCGATAATTTCGAACCTTGATTCTAAGTTTCTAACTAATTTAATCTATTCTAGTTTTACAAGGAAAGAGCATTTTTTACTTACTTCTTGTGTAACATGAACTCTTCGTTCTCTGAGAGCATACATCCCTGCTTCTGTACAAACACCTTTGACCTCAGCTCCAGAAGCACCTAAAGTTAAAAAAAATGAGTTAGTAAAAGAAATAGGCTAAAAGTTTATATTAAATATTTTTTACCGGGCATATTTTCAGCTATTTTTCTAAGGTTAATTCCACGGGTAAGGTTCATTTTACGAGAATGGATTCTAAGGATGTCAAGTCTTGCATCTTCGTTTGGAGGTGGAAACTCAATTTTACGATCAATACGACCTGGACCTGTATATCAATTCAATAGGTTGATTGTAAAATTGTAAGGATACAAGTAATTTAAGAATTGATTGGAAATGAACTTACGTAAAAGGGCAGGGTCTAAGATATCTATACGATTTGTTGCCATTATCACTTTAATATTTTTTGTTGCCTCAAAACCATCCAATTGATTTAGAAGTTCCAACATTGTACGTTGCACTATACATAGTAAGTGTATTACATTAAATTATACCTAATACAGAAATCATTTTAATTTTTTCAATTTACCTTCAGAATCACCACCACCAGAGCTGTGAATAAAACAATAAATATGTTAATCAAATTTTTATTAGGCTATTTATAAAAGTTCTGTGATTACTAAATTACCTCGATTCGATTCGGGAAGATCCTATGCTGTCTATTTCATCCATAAAAATAATTGAAGGTGCATGTTCTCTTGCCATGACGAACAATTCTCTGACCATTCTTGATCCTTCACCAATGAATTTCTGTACAAGTTCAGAACCAGAAACTCGAATGAAGGTACATTCGGTGTGATGAGCTACGGCCCGAGCTAAAAGTGTTTTTCCAGTTCCTTTCAAAAAAAACCAAAAATAAGTTTAAATATTTAGTTTAAATAATTTAAATCTTACCAGGTGGTCCATATAAAAGTACACCTTTGGGTTGAGCAATTCCCAAAGCATCAAATAATTCTGGGTGTTTGACTGGTAATTCAATGACCTCTTTAATTTCTTTAATTTGCTTATCCAATCCTCCAACCATTTCATATGTAGAATCAGGCACTTTCTCAACCATCATTAAAGATACTAAAGGATCGACTTTATTTGCTGAAATCAAAAAAAATGGTTCATTAGTATTTAAAGTATTCATAATTATTTTCTAATTTCTAGGTAGCATTTTTAAGTCATTTGTTCACTTACGTAATACACGATGAATTGTATAAGAGTCATTTCTGAGAGCTAAGGATTGAAAAATTATTATATTAATAGATCATTTAGAGCGAAATTAAAAAGCAACTCACCAACTCGACTATTTGGTGTTAGAGTAGCAATATCGATATTCTTATCAACATCAACTACAAATTTCCCTTCTGGGTGTACTTTGACGAGGACTTTCTTTTTATCCATTGCACGAACAACTTCTCCAACATATGATCCTTGTTCTTGTAGTAATTGTAACTCTTCTCTTAACATTCTCACTTTGGCGTTGAGCTATAAAAAATCAGAAAAATGTCAAGCAAACTCTTCAGCTTTTCATTGCAAACTTCTCGACAATTATTAATTATAGTTATTTTAATCTATCGTTCGTAACGTACCTCATTTCTTTGTGCTTGAAGTCGACATAAATTTTGTGTTTTATCTGCAACAATTAACTGCAATTCCTCAATTTTCGCCACATAATAGTGTTTCAGGGCTGGTCCACCAACTCCCATAAATCCCGATTGTAGAGCATTTCCATAAGGACTTGTTCTTGTGTCAGCTGAGCCATTCAACGTATCCTCCACCGATGGCTAATAAACAATAAAAACAACAATTAATTAAAAATTCCTCAAAAAGTGAAGGGTCATGGTCAATGGGTCACTCTAATACGTACATCTCGATCATGAATCTTCAGCATTATCAGAAATACTTGAAATTACAAATTATGACAATTTAAGATCAGGATAATGACTTGACTAGGATAATAAGAATTTGGTGGAAGTAAATTAAAAAAATGAAAACATAAAATTTGGACCTTTATGATCAAAGTAAGGAAATGACTATGACCTCGGACCAAAAATGGCCAAAAAGGTCAATTTTTACCTGATGTTCAGCTGCAACTGCAGCCATAGTGACGATTTATGTAGTTTAGACAATTCCACCAAGAAATACGCAGTAAGAATTTAACTAATTTGACAGAAATAGAAAATAATTAACTTTTATTTGAGTTTGAGATGAGAGAGAGAGAAACTTCAAAGTCGAACTTTTCGATGAATTGCAAAATTCTAAAATAAAAATCATTTTTAATGCGCACTACATACAGGCGACAGGGTTCGCTAGTAAAATATATTTTTATTTTTTGAAATTCTAAAAATCTCAAAATACCCCTTTTAATTCAGCTTCGAAAACCCTAATTTTAATTTTAACTACTTAAGGTATAAATTACAATTACCTACTTGATAAGATTTGTCAAATCTGCTTTTTCAGAGATGGATTTTCCTGGATTAGTATACTTTCTTCAAAAATTATTACCTATATCGTTTAGGCCTACAAGATTTCCTTCTAACGATAAGTTATAAGTACCCCATACTCCATACAACCTTACTTAAAATGAAATAAAAAAAATGCAAGAATTTTATAAAATTGAAAACAAAATGTGGTTTTTCAGAGCTTATTTGAGTTGGATATAAAAGCCATTATAGAATAGATTTTTAAAATTAATATTTTTACGAAAACTCTACAAAAGTCACCGGTTTTTTCAAGTAGGTAACTTATGAGATGGTATTTATCAAATCGGCAACTTATTACATCATAAAAAAACTTTAAATAACGACCCATATATTATGATGTAA